>NJDC01005612.1:87558-134561 GCA_002245475.1 Calephelis virginiensis
TTTTTGTTTTTATTTTTTTATGATACAGCATATAAAAGTACATACAACCCTAAATTTTCACCCTTTTATCACCAACCCCTATTTTTTATTAGTCATTTTTTATTACGGGTCAATAACTGATCAGTCGTCATATAATTAGTTATATGGCAAAACAACGTTTGCCAGGTCAGCTAGTTTTACTATAAATTCTTTTCTAAAAAAAAATCCTTGACACTATATGTTTTATCTAACAACAAGTCAAATACCTTCCTTCGAAATCTTTTTAATGGAAGTGATTTGAGATTATCAGGAATTTAGTTGTATATACGAACGGACATGCAGTAAACATTATTTTTATAAATATTAAGTTTTTGGTTCTTGAAGCACTTGTAACACGTAAGGTGTCTATAGGCCAGGGTTGTCTTTTACCGTAAACTTTTTCGGTGAATTTCTAATATAAAAATTAATGATTAAGAGAGCCTTGTGCTTGTTAGCTGTCATAATCCATCTGAAATAGAAGCTTAGTCTGTTCCGCAAAATGTAATGACAAATTAAATTCTCTACAAGTGTGACATAAAAAATAACCTTTCACAGGTCAAATGAAGTCCTAGAACTATATTGACGAACATTGATTTATAAAGTACACACGACTTGATTGCCTCTGTGGACTTATAATCTAGTGTTGGCGTTTATTGCAGTAGGTCCTGGGCTAGGATGTTGGCAACTCAAAATCTGTTTTTCCAATTTTCTAATAAAAAAAAGTTATTCAGGATTGGATAAGTGCCATCTATCACATTGTGTGGGTTTCGAAGATCCTGGCGTGAAGAGGTTTTATTTAAAAAAGCTGAAGCACGTGTGAAATCATAACTTAACTATTCCAAGCAGAGTAAAAACAAGAACCCTATTAACATTTCAAAGGAAACCGAGGTGAAAACTAATTAATACTGACATTAGTGTGGTGCAGTTCCTTTTATAGCCAAAACAAGATCTGAGACGAAATAAAACTTCAAAAAAGGATGTTTTCTTTTTTCCTTTTTAATCTCAGAGCAAACCCGTTTAGTTTACAGCTTTATAATCTAAAGCTTTGCTTGACCTGATGGTGTCCTTTTCTTACATATGGGCTTATAGCTATTGAAAAGGGATAGGAAATCGAAGTACGCATGCTGTAGATTGTCTGCAGTGTTCATTCACATAAAGACTTACTGCACCGCATTCTGTCGCAGTGATGTGTAACAGCTATCGATACACATATTTAGCCTAAACACTTTAATTAAGCGACGCTTTTAAGGACGTACCACTGATTTAAAATGAATAGTCTTAAATCTGTAAATAATCTTAGGTAACTCTTAGATTTGACCATTACTTACAGGTGTTGTAAATTCAATGCCTTATTAGTACTTACACACTAGATGTCGACATAGGTTGGTAAGTCATTCCTAAATATATGTGTCATTATTTATGGTAAACGTACATTTTAATAATACCTAATAGGTTGTAAAAAATTAATCATCTTTTCACACCGCTTTTTTTCCGCACACAAGTCAAAGTAATATAGCGATATAATGATACCCGAGATGTGGTAACAAACAGACAAACCATTAAATAAAAAAAACTATTAAAAATTTATTTGCATCATCCTAGTAACAACCTTTATCATATTTTCAATGTCTAGATCTAGTTCTTGTACGACTTTATGACGTTAACGTTAGTAATGTTTATATTTATTGACTAATCGATGGAACTTGTAGGAATTTGTAGCAATGTGATTTTAGAATATCCTCCGAAGTTTTAAAAGTAAATGTAAGATGACAAATAGAAATCTATCGATATGGTACGCTATTTTTAATAAACCGCCCCTCTCTAAGCCTTCGGGATAACGAACCGGTTAGCTGGCTGAATTGGCACAGAGTTTTTGTGCTATCGCAGACTAGGTTATTATTGCTTATGTAATTTTCTATGTTTGGAGTTGTATTATGGGGTAGCGAAATTAATCATCATAATATGCAGATAACAAACTTTACTATGAATATGTAGCAATAAACAAATAATTTATCTACACAATGATGTATTTATGAGAAGTGGGATATCTTGGGATTTTTATGAAAGAATAACATAATTTGTTCATCAAAAGTTAACTTTATTTGTAGGTTTTCGGTTGGTAGAGAATATTTGGTGATTTATTTAAGTCCGTAATCTGGAATTTCTAAATAAATTGAATAGTTTCCAGGCTCAGATAATATTTTTTGACATTACGGAAACCGTAAGTCCTTTAACTCTACTATTACGTAGTACACTCTTAAATTATGCCAAAGTAACAGTTATACTGTAGGTTCGAAGAATAGAATGGCAATGCTAAGCACGGAAAAGGAGGTGAAATTAAAATTTGCTAGATGACAGACTGGTCGGAATATTTTTGCCAAAAAGGTTGATGTTTAAAGAAACAATAAAAGCTGTGCTATCAGCTTTGTAAATACCTACATACATTTTTTTAAATAGTTGCAGTTGTCCAGTTTTGTTATAGTATTACTACACAAATATATTTTTTTAATGAACTGAAGAAAAATTAGTAATGATGGTCGCCATATCATATTGTATTTAAGTTTAAAATTGAAAGATAAGCTTTTTAAACGTCTTGTTCATTATTTCATTAAAATCAGCTTCTGCAGTACCTACTCGTACCTAGTTAATAACTAGTTGAACGAGAACAGCAAAAAGGCGCTAGTTTATTTTGTTTAAGCCTTAACTTTACAACACCATTTACGGATTAAAAATTTGTCGACTTGGTCACGTTATCCACAGATGACAAAATGTAATCGTCGCGTGTTTGCCGAGGATTTGGCTGAACGCTACGCAACCACTTTATCAAGATAACCAGATACGTACGTGTTTACTGGCAACATTGGAGAGATTTTGTGTTTATGGCTTAATAAGTAAAAACTTCAAGAATACAATTTTCCAAATGAAATTGTATATTTGATTTTTGAACTTATATACATACACACGTACATAACTTTACGCCGAGTCCATTAAGAAGTAGGCAGAAAGTGTTGAGCGCCAAATGTCACGATCCTTGCCGACCTAAGTCGCTTCTAAACTCTTTATCTACATCCATCTACATTTGCAATGTCTATCTTTCATCTTTTTCAATCTTTCATATGTCATTTTTTCCACATGACCGAACCAGTGAAATATTTTAAAACCAACACTTTCTTTCAATCTCACGTTCTCTCGGATCTCACTATTACGGATGCGGTCAACGAGCGTTAAACTACAGATTGTCCGTAACAATCTTATTTGACCGCAATTATCCTACTCTCGTGCTTTTTCTGACTTACCCACACTCGCTTCCATACAACAACGTTGGGAAAAGCACTGTAAGGCTGTCTCTATATAATTCAAAAATATGTTTTCATAAAATATATACTCATGCCATGTGTACGACAAAATTATGTTGACTGTGCGTTAACTTTATGTTATGTAAATTGCTTAATTACCTTATACCTATACCTTATATAATGTACCACATTTCTAAAATAAAACGATGTGTATGTGTAATAATTTTATGTGTGAATTTGTAAAGATGTTAGAAAATTTATTAGATGAATGTTTTATGCACCTCAAGACTTAAACTTATTTAATCGCTTCAAAGTCTTTAATAACTTTTAAACCACTCGACAATTAGGTACTAAAGATTTGCAGGGCTTTCGATATGATATAGACGTCTATTATGGTTTTACTTTGGAGAAAGCATAGTTTCTGAAGGATCCATACAAAACTTTACTCAAAAAATAAAACACTAGTAGAAAAAAATACTAATGGCCACTTACTAGAATTAAATTTATTCATATTTCAAAGTTTAACTCAGTATAAATTTAATACAGGAACGTACGTACAAATGGCCCATAGTATATTACAATAGCGGGTTCAGGAAAAATGTTTTATTACAAGCTGTTTTCTGTCATTTTACCCGCGGCTTTACCTGGAACTTATAACTTACATAACTATTTTTTTATTTTTACTAAGAATCAAACTATCAATTTAAAATTCTTTTTTTTCAAAATCGACTGCTTTTATCGGAAATCAGCGAGTCCGAACAAAAGTATATGTTCACTGGCTTCATCTTGTTAATATTAGATATAGATGCGAAAGTTTGTACATTTGTTTGTTACTGCTTCACGTAAAAACTGTTGAAACAATTTTCATGGAATTTTAAACACACATAGAGGATAACTTTGATATAAATATTCCTGCGGGACTATTAACCACGCGGGTAACGCCGCGAGCAACAGCTAGTATAAAACATAGCTAAGCCCCGTCATCCCCATGCGCTAATACCTCATTAAAATGCATAATATAGTAATGTATTCCGTAATCCTGACATGCCCTGAGAAGATATCTACTAAGTGACGCACTGACTGACTCACTCAGATGATGAGCTTCAATTGAAAGGCTCGACGATTCTCGCTTGCGGCATGAGTCGGCAATGACACTATGGTTGGCTTAAGTTATAAGGTTACAATTATTTTCAACTAGCTGTTGCCGCGGCGTTTCCCGCGTGGTTAATGGTCCTATAGGTTTTTTTTTGGTATTAAAACTATCCTATGTGTTAATCCAAGTTACTCTCTATGTGTGTGTTAAATTTCATGAAAATCGTGATTCGTTTGCGTGAAGAAGTAACAAACAAACAACTATTTAAATTTTCACATTTGTATTATTAATAGCTTAAGCAAAATACGATTATTTCATTCAATTTTATTAATATTTTAACTCCAAGAGAGATGAGATGAGATGAGGAAGGAAAAGTTTTAAATTTTGAATCTTTTAATTTTTAAATTAGATTTATTTTGTCTTACCTCTTCAATAGCTCACGGCACTGACATTATAATAGTTTAGTTAGGTAATTTAGAGTAAAATAAAAAAAAAAATTAAGTTCTAGACTTTTTCGTAGGTATAACGCCAACATTGTACTTTTATTTGATCGAGCAAGCATTGTACTTTTAATCTTCAGGCTTTATCTACGTTAGAAATTATTAAGTGTCAGTATGTAGATTGGTTAACACCTTCATAAAAACATCAACACAAGAATTATTTTACTTCTTTGACGATTTTATGTAAAATACAGTATTTTGTTAGGTTTAAGGTTTAGAAACTATATATTTATAAGAAAACTGAAAAAATACAAATTTTGAATAGCCCTACCTGAGAACCCAACACGGGATGCCATATAGTCAACGACGACATCGGATTCGGAAAGCTTGACTAAAAGTCCTAACATTGTTTGTGTGCTGGTTAATGTTCAAACGTATGGTAGACCATGGTTAAAATAAATAAGTATCTGTTGACAAATCGAATCTAGCCTCAAAGTAAGCAAATCACATGCTTATGTTACGGGTGTTAGTTAACGATTCTATTACGTAGAAATAAATAATTTAATAGATACCAAAACTAATTTAATCAACACCCAGGCCCAGAAATGCATACATCTAATGTTCATCATAAGTGTCTGCTCGAGTCGGAAATCGAACCTGAGCCTCGCAGTTGTACGCTAACCCCAGGAGCAACGAGGTGGTCAATAAATAATTTTGTATATAGAATTTTAATTTGAAACGCTTACTCCTATAACTTGAGACACGCAAATGCATAAGCGCAGTCACGCATTGACATTAAAGTTAAATTGTTTAAATAAAAGTGCATTGTAATGCACGTCTCTGCGACGTTTGATTTAAACGATGTCAAAGTGATTTCATATGGACCAAGATATTTGAAATTTGGGGTCATCCAAACTAAATCACGGAGTTTAGAGGGAGGCTAGCCACCCACCATCGCAGTTTAATGAACAAAATTTAAATGTTTACCGTACTGTTAACGTCGCAATCGCCGCCTCGTTGGTCGAGTGGCTAGCGTACTCGCCTAACTACATCGACTTACCGCGAGGCTCGGGTTCGATTCCCGACGGGGGCAGGCATTTGTGTGATGAACATTTAGATGTCTGCATTTCCGGGTCTGGGTGTTTATTAAATTTATTCTGGTATCTATTTAAGTATTTCTATGTATTAGTTGACTAACACCCATAACACAAGCATATAATTTGCTTACTTTGGGGTTAGATTCAATTAGTGTAAGTTGTCCAGGAAATAAAAAAAAAGAAATGTCAAAATGATCTAGAAATTTTAGGTCATATTTTTTCCATATATGATATTAGTGCACTCAGTCATATATAAGTGGGAAAGCAATATGTGGAAGCCTACCTGAATCAGTAACTCCGCTCTGCTTAGTCTTGTATCCGTAGTGTTAGTGCCCGCCTATGTCGTGTTTTATACTAGAGATGAGGGTCACTGAGATCTCGCCCACAAGATAGCGATGCACTAGTAACATTTGTGGTGTTTACAGGCGAAGGTTGTCTCTAACAATTGAATTAGCTAGCTGCTTATTTATATTTCAACGTGAAAAAAATATAAAATTCATTATAAAAATTAATAAGTTTTTTTCGTTTCAGGTAATTCACACTTGGTGCTGAAAGAACAGGAATTAAATGCTGATTCTAATGCTGTCTTCCGACGTAGTGAGAACATTTTGCTGGTTGCATTTTTTATTAGTCCTCGTTTTGAGAAATGATTTTTTCTTGGCAAACTTATTTAATTTTGAAATGGCGCACGTCACTTTTTTGTCTGTAGCATCATAACTGTTAATGACTGGGTGGTAAATTTTTGCAACCAAAGATTAAAGAAAGGGAATTTGCAACGAGCCACACGGATTGACACCAGCCGCTTCGATGTAGTGGGTGTTCATTATGGATTGTCCCATTTCGATTTGGAGTGTTAACTAAGTAGTCTCAGATTGGCAACGCACCATTAATATCTTTTACAAAATGGGTTCAACGAAAAAGCCATGAAAGTACAATTATTCATTATTAAGGAGCTATACTTCAGAGCTTGTACTTTAAATATAATAAATTAAATTATATTTAAAATACAGTAATTTACTAATAAATGTTTGTTGTTTATGTTTTGACACAATTGCAAAAAATCGCGAGATTAGCAACAAATTAGTCATTCGAAAAAAAAAACACAAATTCCAGACCCTTTGATTTGTAATAATTTGATATAGGCTGCTAAGCATATTGTCCATTCCTTCTTTTCTTCATCTCAGTCTTTTAAACAGAATGCAAGTGTAATCTTATGCTTAGCCTTTAATGAAGTCAAATTCTTTCGAGTAGCGGAAGCTCGTATATTTCAATTGTAAATGAACCCACATTAGCTGAGTACAAGCGGCTGACAAACGGGGATAATACACTATATTCATTCACTATACAGGTTGAACCAAACAACATGCGAAAGCGAATGAACAAAATTCTGATTCTGAAATTTCAAACGTTTAGAGCTAAACTGTGCTAGTTCAGTAACTGGTATTTTATGCTCTGATTGTACTTTTGATTTTTTTTTCATTATATACTTGTCGGCTATTGTTAGTGCTTATCATTATAATGTTAGGGTTGCCCTCATAGGCCCGGACCTGACTATTTCGGCTGCTATAAAATTAGAACTCAATATTTTTATATTCCGATGCAGAATATAGCAGATGAGTTTTTTTTTTTGTATTTATCATTATAAAAATCTTTTTTTTGCATAACTGATATCATGCTGTATAGATAAGTATCTAGCATCAAGATAGAGTTCGTCACGATTATACACATGACCTACACTCTGCGTGGATAGAATACGCTTTGTAATATGAATGGCAATAAGTCCAAACCAGAGTATGACAATAGCGAGCACAGATGTTATTTCACAATTACACCTTTCCCAATTTGGGCGATTCAACGCGGATCTCTACCATCTAGTTCCAAGTTAAAATAGCGGTATTTCAATCGCAATCGCGAGGTCAGAGAGAAAGTTGGATTGAAATAAAGTATTAGTGTAAAAATTGGAAATCACGCCTATTTAAAATACTAAAATTTCTCCACTTAAAAAATTGTTTGTCCCTCTGTGACATTGTTTTATATTCTTAGTAAATATTGGTAGATGGGTATCCCTTCTGAATATCTAAAAATACATGAACTAGCCCAATTCTTAAAGTAAGTTAAAGGATATACATGTGTCATCAAACTCCAATTCTACATTGCTATTGGTGGGGTTGAGCCGTCGAAAAATTTTAGTTGAATAACTGTTAGACGTTACATTAAAGTAGTCTAAGAGGTGATCCCATAAAACCAACAAATCTGACCCACTTCGTTCCTTATTTACTGGTGTCCTCTATTTGCCCTATTTTGGCAGTAAATTTGCTCTAAGCAAACTGACACGGCCTTCTAGGTCGTACCTGTTGATGTTTGGTCAATACAAATATCGTATGATGTTGTCAATTTGGGTGATTAGGATGGTCTAAGGAAACAACGTCTGCATTCCCAGTTTGTCCCAAACTGACGTCACCACAAAGCTGTCACTTAAATCTACATACAAAAATATGAGTACCACGCCTGTAATCCCGATGGTAGGCAGAACTGCAAACCAGGGTACTCAAGATCAGCACGAGGTACTCAGTCCCAAAATGTGATGGGTGGTAAAATGATCACCAAACGAACACTCAGCTTCTTCTCCAATCCTAAATAACGATGTTTTAATTAGAAAATTAAAAAAAAAACACATTTTGAATAGCCCGAGATAAATCTGGCAACCCAACCCGAGATATCAAGTATTCAACGCCAACATCGGATTCGGAAAGCTTGAATATAGAAGCGATTGACATCTACCTACATTGTTTTAAAAAAATACACTACTAGAAGTCGTAGCATTGTATGTTAGTAAATGTTGAAATTTGTTGTAGACCGCGACTGAAGACTTTAAATTATGATTTGTTGTACCTGTCTATCGAAATTCGTATTAGATTATTTTGTTTGAGATCTCAAACATAACGTGTTAAATAAACCCAAGTGAAAAGAATTTTCACACGAATCGACCTAACTTCAAAGTAAGTGATAGACGACCTTACTCAGAGACGTCAATTATTTTTTAATTAGTCATTAAATAGACATTTTGATCATATGATAGATTGAATCTTAATTGACCTACGCTGCCACAGAACAAATAATTACACTAACGTACAAAACATCCGCTTTCTTACAAGCTCTTCTTTTAAAGCATGAGTAGAAAGCTTATATTCTGCACTAGCTGCTACCTGCGGCTTCGCCCGCGTTTTCACAGAAACCCGGTGTGCGATCGGGATTAAAAATAGCCTATATGTTAATCCAGGTCACAATCTATCTGTTTTCTAAATTTCAGACAAATCCGTTCAGCCATTCGAGCGTGAAAGAGTAACAAACATCCATACATCCATACTTACAAACTTTCGCATTTATAATATTAATAGGATATTCAACTAAAATATTAAAAATTGAACATAAAATTAATAAGCTACTTAACATTATCATAAATTAATTAAATCACTTATAACATCCATATTTACTTGCTCAAGTTCTGTTATCTGCGCGCGATGTATGGATATTTAAGATATATGAGCATGCGTCGACGCCCGGCGTCCACATGGTTTCGACTCTTATTGCACTGAGCGTAATGAATAAAACAACGATATAAATGGTTCTCAATTTGGATTCACTTTCCGAATAATATTGTCTTATAAATTTGTTTATTCTAATCAACTATGTCACTGGTCGTAGAGTGCTGCTGTGCAGCAACTTGCCCGGGTAAGGATACATCGCCTTACCTATTCCTGCTGCCATATTGACTTTGTCATGTTCCGGTCCGGAGATTAAGGTTGTTGCACCGCACCTGTAACTTCTATGGCGTCTATAGGCCACGGTCGTCTCTTACCATCCGGAGACCAGTGTGTTTGTTCGCTGATGTATATATATATATGTGATACATAAAAAAATATGCTATTGAATGATAACCAGACAAACTTTCCTTGTATTAAGAAATACGACATACCTTTCCGCATCCTACAGTCCTATTACTGCCTATGATAGCCGCCGTCCGAATATATCTATCTAAACTGTTGGGTGAACTCTTAAGAATATTAGCACAAAAAATACGGAAAATAAATATTATTAATACCCAGAAATAAACACATGTATGTTATACAAATGTCTCCTGAGCATCATAAGCTTGATGGTGCTGTGTATATTTCCTTAACCAATGGTCCAATTATATTAATTATAATATTGACAATGGCTGTGTCCTGACAGAAACGTCTAGAAATATTGTGGGTTCGTGCTAATTGCAGTAATTGCTCCGTGGAACGTGACAGAAACCTTCGGATTGACTTTGATGTATTTACATTAGATCATTATATTATAGACTAGTTTAAGTTCTAACCCTGATGATGCTGAGAACAAATACAACTTTATTTTGTTAAATTACTAAAAAAAAATACCTAGGATAGGTAGGTAGCCTAGGTAGATTTGATTAGTGCCCGGTTTCCCAGCTATCATATTGTAGGACTTAATATCTTCGGCCATTGTTACACGATTGCAAATTTTGAAATTTTCATCAAGAATATTTGTTGAAAATGGGCTTGTCCCTTTAACAAATGTTTTCGGCTAGTCATGGGTAGTCATGGGTAGGGTGATTGTAGTTGTACGCAAAAAGTTGTAGACCGAGTAGACCGATGTAAGAGTAGACCGAGCTTGAATCTGCTATGCGAGCTTATCTTGAGTTTAATCCATAAGTTGATTTTTTTACACATAGATAAAAATCTGTATAGTACTATCAAATAATTTCTTCACTACTATTTAAACCAAATTTGTAATGGCCACTACTTTTATTTTTTGAATTATTTTTTGGCACTATTACAAATTTGTAAAAAATTATCCCAAGCAAAAGTTTTGTAAGTAAGTATCTTCACGCCCGTATTCCCGAAAAGGTAGGGAAACGTTGTGCCTTTCCAGTGCACCCACGACTAGCTGAAGACACTAAGTCCCACAATGTGATAGGTGGCAACCCTTTTTTATGTTATGGGAAGGCAAACAAAGAGACGGACTTCCTGATGTTAAACTAGAGACACCAAAGATGGTAATGGTGCGTTGCCAACCCAATCGTCAACCGGGCACACATCCATACCCGGGCAACATTTTTACTGAAAAATTAGAAAAACCACATTCTCTTTTTTGTTGCCAAACTCAGGAATCGAACCCAGGACCTTATGAAATCAACTTAAACACGACCGCTAGATTACAGCGGCGATAAAATTTTGTAATACCATCACTTGGTTTTGTTTCCAAGAGCTTGTTCTATTTACTTCTGGCTATTGCTATGTCATAATAAGCGAGATGGTTTTTAAAATAAATAGGTCAATGCAGGTTAGTTTACGTTTCCAAACCTAACATATGGTTTTAATTTATCATTGAAAAACGAGGGCGAAGTTTGAATAACATATCAGGTTATAAATATTCTTGTATTTTAAAACGATACCATAAAAGAATAATCGCCGTTCATTTATCTTCTGGGAGTTGGTAGAATTGATGTATTCATCTCATTAATCTATGCATAATAAAACTGTAAAAGAGCGGTGTCTGTATATTAATAAGTCATAATATCATTACGTCTGTCACTGCCATTCCCTGTGCTGTTGTGGAGGGTAAAATAGCTGGTAAACGAAAGTTACAACCCGGCCTCCTGTTGGTAACACACCGTTAACTTCTTGTTTACAAATACTATTTGTAATTCCGAAAATCCGTCTATTTTTTTAGAATTAGATGTAAAATAAAGGTAAATCATTCCAAAATTAAAATATTTCATCAAAAAGTATCCACTCGCTGTAGTGCATTTTTTTTACGTTTATTTTTATGCAAATAGAATATAACCCCAAAGTCAATAAATAAATTATTAAAAATAAATAAATATCCTTGGAAAACTTTCACAAATTGAATCTAACCCCAAAGTAAACAAAGTATATGCTTATTTTATAGGTGTTAGTCAACGATTCTAATACATCAGTGATTTTTCATTGTAACCATTAAGTTTTAATATTAACGGTGTTTGTACTGTATGTGCGCTTACTTTTGCGGGGGGTCAAAGCCTTTCCCTCAGGCTTCTAGCAGTCTTTTAAAGCCTTTTTCAGGCACCCGACTTCGAATCTCACACACCGAACATAAAATTAAAAAAAATACTCACTGTAAAATGTTAAGACAAATAGAGATTTAATTTGTTTAAAATAGATACAATTAATAGCGATCCGGGCCCTGAAATGTAGATATTTAAATGTTCATTACACAAATTCCTGCCCTCGTCCGAATCGAAATCGAGCCACGCCGTTGCCCCGTGGAGCTAGGCGTGTATGATAACCACTCAGCCAACGAGACGGTCCAAAAGTAAAAGTAAGTAAAAGTAATAAAAATATATGTTATAATTAATTAAAACTTTTTAAATATTGTTTGTTCTTGTATGTTAACATATTTTTGATTAATTTTACTTTTTTATTTGACAGATTTTTCATTTCACATGACCACAGAGGCGATTTGAATAAGGATATTGACTATTGGTATTCCACAAAATATATTGTACCGGGCTAGGTCGGTTGAAGTTAACAAGCAAGAGGCTTGAAATTTCAGCTTCGGGTTAGCAAAAACACTATGGGCCACTTGCACGTTCCGGGGTAGGTATTTAACACTGAATTTGCGTCTAATTTGGTTTTAATCATCTTATATTTGACAGTTTTACTCAGTGTCAAATATAACCCGGGAATGTGCAAGTGGTCCTAAGTGCCCTATTTGCCTTTTTATAAAACAATTATTAAAATTCAACAAACCCTAGACAAAACCTACATGTAATGTAGCTACAACCATCGCGATCACGTCAGCTTTTAAATAAAGAAATCCTTATCGAAATCGGTTTAACCGTTCAAAATTTATGATGCGACAGACAACACATCAAATGTATAAAACTCCTCGTTTTCCGTTAGAGGTTAGAAAGTGTCTGAATGCAAAGATTTGATGTACTCGTATTTTCGACAGTATTCAAACTGGAGGTAGGTATCTACTGAAAAAAAATCATAGCCCATTAACCTTATAACCCATTTCCTTACCAGTGTTGCCATATTAATCTATCCTGCTATAAACCCACCAAAAAAGTCTTTACGATCCCAGCAATAACGATGTTGCCACAGTAAAAAGTGAATAAAACGAGAAAGGAATGGTGATAATAAAAGCTATAATTATAAACCAAACAAGGTGCCGGTAAATATAAAGAAGCCATGTGCTTATAAGACAGTGGTTCTTAAACATTGTGCGTTTTAAAACCAACAGCATCAGAGATTCAGTAAAGCTGGACACTTACATATCTAAGTATAGTTTTCTATGCAGTAGTGTATACACATCACCTATAGGCAACAAACTGGTAACAAACTATCGCCAACCTGAAGCTATTTTTTAAACTATGCTCGTACTCATCTAATTTTACTACCTACCAAACCTAAATGTAATAATGTCTAACATAGTAGTATCAGAAATAAAACAGATGGCGGTGACAATTCGACCCAGTCGCAGAACTACATTAAATTACTATCACGATGTTAGTGATAAATAAATATATACAGCTCGTCTTTCACTTGCCTATTCTTCAAATTAGGATAGATGTACTATGTAAAACACGAATATCGTCAAAGTGTTATTATTTTTGGACCATAAAACCAGACATTATAAATCAATACTCTGTCCCAACTCCCATAACATTGCCTGAAAAACAATCCTATAAAATTGGACAAATTAGCAACACTACTTCCTAAATAAAAATGTATCTACAAAACAGCGAGGTCTTAATGAAGCGAAATGAATTTCTAACCTCAATTAGTGATTAATTGTAGCATCGCGTTTACTAGGTCAGAGAGTGGGTGTGCTATAATAAAATTATGGCAAACCAGCGGGGGAAACGAGCGTTTATGGGAAACTGGAATTTATGAGGTAGCAACACTAATTTAATGCGTTTGTTCCAAGAAAAATACTGAACTGTATGGCATAGGAAGTTCAAAATCCTTCTTACCCGGAAGTCGTAATAAGGAACCCTTTGGCAGTTCACACGTCCTGCCATTAATACAATGATACAATTTAGTTAAACGAGAAAAATTAATTCATGATGACATAGTTTATTTATATTGCCCGACTTCCAGTTGGTCGAACCAACGAATAGAGACTCTTTATTTTATAGAAAAGACTATTTGGGACTGTTAAAAATATTAAAATCTGGTTAATTTTTTTATTTATATATAAATATATATAATTAAAATTAAAATCAGGAGATATACACCGGATTTCAGTAAATAGGTAAAAGTCTCCTTCCGCATTTGTAGCTGTTTATCTCGTAACTCCTTCTAAGTCATGCATAAGTTTCTGTAACAATTATTCGCTACCTTACAATTTCCGATGGCTTAGGTATATATATTTTATTACTGTCACACAAAATCGGACCAGGTAAGTTTTAGGTAATATAAAAATGCAATAGTATGGGATATTGAAGTCGGTTTTTGTAGTTTTACTATGTTTTAATTATAATTACCGTGGCGTAAAGCAGTTAACCCGAATCATAAACGGAGCGCAATAGTTTCCGTAGCCCATGTGTAACGCGTTACGGGATGTGAATAATTTCAGAATCATTGCGAAATGTAACCTATTTCTTACTTTTCGTAACACTGAAAAGTTTGGGAAACATTGGGCCAAGTGCGAGTTGAGTTAGCAGTCGAAGGGTTCTGAACCACACGGTGGTAAAGGCCAAGGCAAAACATCAGTTGATTAATAAATTTAAAAAAAAACAAGCTAAATACATTAGTTTGAAATTGGATTCCTATAACAGTTTTTCTGCAATTATTGATTGGTAAAATTGTTTTTTACAGCACTTGGGTCAATAATAAATCATCTTAGCGCCGGAAGCATTCGGAATTTCGTTATGGCATTCAGTTTCGAAAAATCGAAAGCAAAGCAAATTTATACACATTTGGTACGTTTAAATACGTTCGTTTCTTTCGAATTCTTTTCGAATTGCCATTTTTTTCGAATAGGAATACCTAAATAAAATTACGAATGTACTTGCGGGCCTTAAAACTACCTATTTCAATAGTACTGTTTACGTTTTATGACTCTGTTTGTCACTGCTAAAAATGAGAAGAAAGGTCTTAAGAAGGTGTATGACTGTAAGCTTACCATACATTTAACAAAACTCTTGACAGTCTTATTAATAAATACTTACTGAAGTACTCCAAGGTTCAAACTGGTATTATAACTTTTATTGCAATGTGATACAAAGTGTAATATTAACCTAAATTTGCTCTTTATTAGTCTTTGTTTATTAATCGCCTCTGTAGTCTAGCGGTCCGGGTGTTGGACTTGACTGCATGAGGTCCCGGGTTCGAATCCCGGGTCGGCCAATAAAAAAGAAAATTGGATTTTTCTAATTTTCTAATAAAAAAATGTTGGTCGGGATTGGAATTGTGCCCGGTTGGCGATAGGCTTGCCACCTATCACATTGTGGGACTTAGTATCTTCGGCTAGTCGTGGGTGCCTTGGTTGTACCTCTGCCTACCTCTTCGGGGATATGGGCGTGAGGATACTTTTGTGTTTATTAATAAGCCGCCTTATTAAAAGTAAATTCTATTGTTTAAAGATGGTTGAAAAAAAATATGACTCATTAAGATCTACATATTCCAAATCAAATTAAATTTCCAATTATAAAAATATGCGTCTGAACATGTTATGATGTCCACTTTTAGGATTTTAGCCCGTCTTTATTGCGGTCTAGTCAAATTTTCTGAAGCAATTGTAATGAAATAAGCCTTGCGTAGTCTATTATTATCTCTTTTGTCCAAGATGTTCCTGTAATTGTGATGTTGGAACTGCAAGGTTTAACATCACAGGTTTAAATATTTATTTAACAATGCGATAGAATCTAAAAGCTATTTCCACACACCATGTATAAATGTATGTCAAGAACGCAATTGTTTTTCCTAAAAATAATATACAGGATGCTCAACATTGTAATGGAATTGGTAGCAGCTGTCGTACTATTCGTGGAAACGTAACCAATGTGTCAGATGCGCATTTTATTCTATCGTTATAAACTTGCAGCATGGGTATTTGTAGGACAACCTAGGAGTGTTTTCATAACGTATAGGAAGGTAAAAAAAATGCCTATGTTGTCGAGCGGTCCTGTGTCCGACCTGACTTTAGAGGTCCCGGGTTCGATGCCACAACCAACAAAACAACAACTTTTCTTTTACGAACAAAAAGAAACTGCGTTTTTTTTATTTTTTTTAGTAAAAACAACGTTGCCCGGGAGTGGATATTTTCCTGGTTGGCGATAGGGCTGCCACCTATCAGGTTATCGGACAGTGTATTCAGCTAGTCGTGACTTGAGACCCTTGCAAAAGTAGCTGTATAGGCTAACCCATCCTCTCACCCAGAATACCACGGTGAGCACTGACAATCTGACGTAGGCAGTGGTAAAGTGGGGTCAATCTGGGCCATCAAGTTTGACTGATTGTACTAGTAGGCGATGGGGTCGTCACATCATAATAATTTTTAAACAGTGAAGGTTGCAAAAATATTATACATTCAAAAATAATCTATTAACTTCTTTAATATTTGGGCTATTCAATGCAAAATAGTGAAATCTGAACAAGTTGCTAGACAATTTACTTTTGTTATACATATATCATATAGACAGCTTTATCAATGCTCCGCCGAACTTCATTCCATCCGTTCAGTTTGTAAGGGAAATGTTAAATTGTCGTTTATCTTAACTTGAGCAGGATAAAAAGTATCCTACGTCCTTTTCCTGGTTTTAAGCAACGTCCCATCAATTTTCATCCTAATTAGTTCAGACATTCTTGAGTAATAATATAACTAACACGACTTTCTATTATATAATATAAAGATTATAAATATGATATAAATATGATTGAGATATGAATAGAGTCCTGCGGGCAAGTTAGAGTTCATAAATGTATCTTCACGTAGTTGACAATGCCTTACGATGCGGGGTGGTCGGAAGTTAGTAGATTTTTATTTGCAAATAGATAATGCCTAACATTATATTTTACTGGAAAGCAAAAATGCATCTGCATTCCTGATTGTGTAAAGTACTCGTCACCTTAATACACCAATTTACTTTGCCAACCTGAGGCTGGAATCGTAAGCCTCTTGCGTAAGGGGGCTCAGTAGCTGTTCTAAACGGAAATCTATTTAATGTTTTTTTTACATACATACATCTTGCAGGCAGAGAGTATCGAGTGCCAAATCTCACGATCCTGGCAGGTCTACCTGGCTTCCCCCCCATTTATTACCCTTTTCATACAAACAAACACTATACACCAACCTCGGATCACACCCGAGCGATTTGATCATGGAGTGTCTACCTGGGTATATGTTATATATTCTATATTTTTGAAGAGAAGAAAATAAAAATAAGAAATATCACTTTCAAGTATTACAAAATACATGGAAATTCGTGTGCAATAAAAAACTAAATAAAGAGACTAGAGATACTATAATAGGAAGCACTGACATGACATTAAGTCGACAGGAATATGGTTCAAATCTGCTCGAGTTTTTGCAGAGCTCTGGTCACAGTCATGGTGTTAGGAACAAATGGTATACGTATGACTGACTTTGACGATCTACCTGGCAAGTAAGCGAATGACATCCCAAATAGTAGTAACTAGTAACTCACAAGTAACTAGTCTGCAAATTTAAAATCTGGCACCGGATCGGAACGCAGCTATTAAGAACATGATGTAAGAAACTCATGGTTTTGTCGTTTTTCAAAAGACTGTCATTTTAATCTGTAAGATATTTTGAAATTGTATTTCTTTTTCACATAATTTAATTTGTACATATTATTTTAATGTATTGGCTGATAAAGCTATGGTTAGGAAGTTTATTATGAAAGCGTACCTATACATAAGCCTATGACGTAATAGCTCATTTTACGGAGTAACAACTTATCCTGTGGAGCCCAGACAACATTATTTTAAGCTTTCACCAGATCAAGCTTGATCAAATGGAAATCTTATTCCAATAATATCTAATAAGTATATTTAAGCAGCTGCAGACTGATGAATCATAAACTAAATATACCTACTAAAAGGGTGACCACTTATACAGGCAACACTGATATGAAACACTCTAAATCATACTTTATTTCTATAAACTTAGTACTGAATTTATAATATTAATTTGTAACAGGGCAACACTGTAATAGTGCATTCAAATTTAGACTCATTTGTAATAAAGTTAAGATTGAATTTAACTTTTGCGACTGAGCTACTTAGGAAAACTATTTTTATCAATCATTTAACCGATTGAGAAGTCCGAGTTTAATATCTGAGATTTAATACTTCCTATAAGTGGTTTGAAAGGAATTCTATGGTTATGGTCTATCTCGCTTCTTGGAAACATTGGTAAACAATTCGATCGGGATAGCTAGTTGTGGAAACATAGACTAACATTTTTATTTTAGCACTTGCCCTGATATCTAAATTAAAATTAAAACTCTATAAATTTTAAAGAAAGAAAAAATTTCGCCCCAGGCGGGATTTGAACCTGTAACCTTTCATCTCAAGCCGACGACTGTGTATCTAAAGGACATAACTACACACGTTAACGGGTAAGAAAGGAATTAATAATTTCGCCACAGGACTTGAATCCTCAGTAGCTCAAATAGTTAAAGCATTCGTCGACTTGAGACGGTAAGCCCGGTAAAGTTGTGAAAACCGCGAGGTTGGCAACACATTAGTCATTAAAAAAACGGCTTGAGATGAAAGGTTACAGGTTCCAATCCTGGATGGGGCAACTTTTTTTCTTTTTTTGAAATTTATAGACAATCACGTTTCAAGTATTCTTTCAAACAAATGATTGTGGCGTCAACTAAGAAAAATGTGTTTTCATTGCCAATTAATATGAGTATTTCCGAAGAATGTTAAAATTTTATGTGAGGTACTACCCGATTCATACGGAGCGTGATTTTCCGACTATCACACACAGATGACGGCTATGTGGTAA
This sequence comes from Calephelis virginiensis, assembly GCA_002245475.1. Classification (NCBI taxonomy): domain Eukaryota; kingdom Metazoa; phylum Arthropoda; class Insecta; order Lepidoptera; family Riodinidae; genus Calephelis; species Calephelis virginiensis. The sequence goes on from NJDC01005612.1 coordinate 106,535, forward strand.
TTAAAATAATATATCATTCTAGTCTATTACACTGAGAAGGAGGTCCACGTCTTTCTGCAATTTCACGTATCGTGTGAAGCCAACATTATTAAGAAAAACTGTTTAAGGGCGGTTTATATGTCAGATTCATATTTAACCGATGATGCCTTTTGTAAATTGACCATAGAAATTATTGCATAAATAGGCTAGGACCTACGCCACTTATGTCTGTTAAATTATTGTTACAAAAAATGTGTTTGTAACCTGAATTCAAATAAGATAACCAGAAAAAAAACAAAATATTGCTAGGACGCCTTTGATTGGCCTAAAGGAATTACACCCGTAACCTTCACTCTACTACTACCGCCTACTGCTGGTGTAATGGTGTGCAGCAACATGTTCGGTCAGGGATCCACCGCCTACCTATTTCTGCCGCCGTTATGACCGTCATGTTCCGGTTTGCAGAGTAAGGTAATCGGTAGACTTGCACAATAGGCCTTTCTTTGAGAGATGCACCTGTAACATCTTTGGTGTCTATAGGCCACCTTTGTTTCTAACCATCAGGAAAGCTGTGTGCTTGATCGCTAACCTCTAACATTAAAAATAACAAAGTCTAGTGATTAACATACTCATTAACGCCAAGAATTGTAATGAACATACTAATTAATATCATAGTAATTAATACATTAAATAAAAATAGAGCCTACTGATTAATATGCAAATTAATAACAGGGATTAGTAATTAATGTACTAATTAATATAGTTATTAATACCATGGATTAGTGATTAACACACGTAATAAAAATAAAGTCTATTAAAATGCAAAATAATACCAGAGACTAGTAACTAATACATTTATTTATAATAGAGACTAGTAATTAATATGCTTATTAATACCAAAGACTAGTAATTAATAAACTAATTTCTGGCAGTACTATTTCATGAGCTAGTTTTAATAAGAAGGCGATGCAGTTCTACCAATGGTATATCAAATAACCGGCATCTATAAACACCTTGGATGGCAATGGTGAGTCGCTATTTTTTGAGGGTATCTTAGCTGATTACCTTACAGCAGTACGGAATACGACAATCATTGCTTGCGTAATGGCGACAGGAATAGTTAAAACGGAGGTAGGGCGAGCTGCTGCATAGATCTTATTAGGTGGGTACTTGCAGGGTGATTGGGTCATCACATTCTATCTTCGGTGGTTTATTCAGCACCAAATTTAATATGTTTGTAACAAATTTGATATAATTGAACAATGAGAATACCAATACAACTTAAAATCTATGTTTTCTCAAAATTTGCTAAGTAACATTGGATATAGTTTTTAAATAAAATGTTTTATGTATGAAAAATAAAAGTGCTAAGTGGAATTAGACAGAAAAAAATAGAACGGACAGTCATAAATAAAAGATCAAGTAGTCTAGTCATTTATCACTGAAAATTATTTCGGTTGATGGTTTGTTTAAATGTTCGAGCCCACGCTAAGTGAGATATCAAAAAACAGCGTTGAGCTATTACAGGTCAATGACAAACAAACATCTCTTATTAGTTATTACACGTCAATGACAGACAAAAAATTAAAATAAAACTAAACAATAACACACAAAATACTTAAACTTATGATAACCCTCGTTTTTGGTCGGGGGATAAAATTAAGCTTTTGTGGAAAGCTATTTTTGAACTCTTGTATTTGAACTCTTGTATTATATAAGACATAATCAATACAAAAACTATAGAAATAGCGATATGAGAACAAAGTCTCCGAGATTACACACCACGAAATATTGGTGGGCTAGAGCATTACTATCAACTAGTGCCCTATAAACCAGAACGTGACGATGATTTTATGACAATAGGAAAGACAAGGCAGTGGTTATAATCCTAAAAATCTTATAGGACATTACCAAATTGTTAGATTCATCTATTAAAACTATTAAATTATTCAAGTAGCACGCGATAGGTTTATCATGTCTCTACGTGCAAGTTCTTAAAAAATAGTTTATCTCTGTATGGGACACCCTCTTCCTGTTTTCTGTCAAAGACCATCTTCGTATTACATCCGACGGCTCCGTGTGTAACTGGATCATGTTATCAATAGCTTTATTATTATGATCTAAATAAAATCGTAACACACAGTGCAATGTTTCTTATTACACAATATTTGTCGACTATCTGAACCGACAGATATTATCCTGTTATAGCTGTCTATATTTTTTATATGATCCTTATGATAATAACTAACACAATAAAACATAATTAGCAAAAGTAATTGGTTTAGCAGTTTAGGCGTGATACGATGACCAACGAATTAGAAAAATATTTGTTTAAAAAAAGATTCTTTGATGTCCGCTACGTAAATTATTGACACCTAGTTTGTCTAGTTGTTAGTAAACACGCCTAACTCCTACGATGATCCAAGAGGCTTAGGTTCGATTCCACATGGGCAAGTATTTGTGCGAGCAACATGGACGTCTTTATTTCTGGATGTTTACTGCATATTATGTATTTAAGTATTTTTGATGTGAAAATTTCTTTAGTGGCGTTGCGCACTTTTTTTGAAGTGGGACTTTCATATGACAAAAATTCTTAAGATGGATAGCTATAATGCAATATTCCATCGCCAGCGCTTAAATGCTACGACAAGCGTAAAACTTTGTATGTATTATTAGACGTCTTTATTTAATTCAGCGCTTTATTTGCTATTTTATCACAATTAACTTGAATAGAATCAGAAAACGCTTAATTAAACCCTTAACTATTTAATTTTCTATGTGATATTGTTACACACTTTATTTCATTCAGCGCTTGATCTGCAGTATTAAATAATTGTACTGTTAAGTGTAAACTGTTTCTTGCTTTGAATGCTTTGCAATTTGTGGTAGATAAAATAGATATGAGTTTAGTAAAACATCTTTTAATTTGTTTGTGTACTTGTAGGTATTTCATAGTTTCTCAGTTAATAGAAATTACAGTTTTTTACTGGCCGAGGTAAATTTTGAAGTGGCCGTACCAGTAGGTAACGTACTGAAGTTTCAGAGTAGCACAGAGTAGGTGTACTAGTACATTTTACGGATTGTACGGTTACAGTGCAAACCCAAAAATGTCCGATTAAGCACAAGACTATTGTATTATAAGACCATAAATGATAGAAGTATCATACAGATAATTAAAGCAATTCATGCAAAATTATTCCCTAACCATTCCAAAATATGAAAAATGCACAACGTCAATATTCGAATTTTCACTTTTGCCGGCACTCCCGGAGTGCAACCCGTCTTTTTATTGATATCTTCCATTATCAACCATATTCCAAATTCATCTATTGGGATATCAGAATATTGTATTATAAATAGCGATTCCAAAAATATATAACATGTTTTACATTCTTGGTTTTAAAATTGCTGGACATCCAAAAATACTAAATGTAATAAATAAATGCCCTATTTTGCTATCCTTTTTTACCATTTACCGTATATACTATTCTATGAGATGGTATTTTTTATTAAGGGTGTTTACACATCGTATTATTACAAGGATGGCTCTACATCTAATTCAATTAAAAAAATAAGTAGGAAAGGTTATTTTGTCTGTTAATATTGAAGAAATGAAATTGAACAAGTATTAGTACAACATCTTTAATAAATAGTACCAGTACTAAGTCTGATATCGGTACAAGCACTGCAGGTACCGGTTTCGGAGCAATGCCTATATCACTGGTTCCTAAAAATACCGGATTTTCAAGCCGGAAGGGCTACATGATAATATCGGTAGCTATTGCCCTATAATAGACACTACCTACGACCGTTGGCCGGAGCTCTCAGCCAATGTATACGGGTCCATACAGGAATGTTTATGTGAATTATGACACGGCATCGTCATAAGAAACATTACACTTATGACATACGTATTTAGATGATCTCATTTCAGAGAGCAAGCCGGCACCAAAGCCCAGGAATTGGGTCATGGACGCATTCACGGAATTCACTTTTTAATGTTCGTTACTGTGTTCCTGTACTCTCTGTCGTCGGCACTTGGTGTAATTTCATTGTGTGATAGCACTAGTACTTTCAATTATATGATAATGTTTTTAGGGCCCCAGAAATGGAAGATTACTTATACTTTTCTATCAGCTTTTATGTAAAACTAGCTGTTAACTTCGTTCCACCCGTTCAGTTTGTATGGAAAAAATTTAAATGTTTTTCCTAGTTTCCTCACAGTCAAATGGGTTAAAAAGTATTCTGTGTCCGTCTCCTGGTGCTAAGCTGCCTCTTTATCAATTTTCAGCCAAACCAGTTCAGCCTTTCTTGAGTTATAAATAGTGTAACTAACACGACTTTATTTTGTACATATAGCTTTTAAGGTAAAAGCAGACGGATTTAATGATGGCAAAAAAGTAGTAATAATGTGTTGTCAACCTGAGGATGCTATGTTAATCCTCTTGCGTAAGTAAGTTTTTCGGATACTTTACCATGCAAAACAAAAAACGAAATCGACAGACATCAACCTCATGTCGGCAGAAATAGGTAAGGCGGTGGTACAAAACAGGACGAGTTGAAAAATAATTATTTTAGCAAATGAATGAATTTACGAATTAGTCGTAGTAAATGTTAGTCTTTTATGCAGGTGATCTCATTTCTGCCAGACCAAGCCGGCTTCAAAGCCAGTGGAATTAGGTCAGGGACGCATTCACGGAATTCACTTTTTCATGTTTGTAATGTGTTTCGTTGTTAGAACGCAAAATAGCTTGTTTAACTTTCTTTAAAAAAGGCGGGCTGTGTTGCAATTTGTTTGCAATTAATGAAATGTTATAACAATATTAATTTAGGTGAAGTAAACTACAAAAACATTTTAACAGTTAGGTATTTCATCTCATGACACATTAATTGAGTATTGTCTGCGATTTTTTCTGGGATTCTACCATCAGATCAAGATTTAGTGTCCTTTCGAAAGTAAGCTTTTTCAAATAAAAAAAAACTTTATAGTCGGTTAAAAAGTATAAGCTTACATTTCAATGCTAATTATAAAAACGCATAAAAACTGTTATTTGTTTGTGTCCATCCACACACAAGAATTTTATGATTAATCGAATTAACTTTGATAAAATATTTTTAAAATAGAAAGGTTTAGTATCCTTTTTCAATGATTACATTTATTTTATCAAAAAAATGCTACGCCGGTTGTAATCAATAAGACTAGTTTGACCAATGTGACAACTCCACCGCTCACAATGGAATAATCTAGCTCTTTACGTTGACGGAATGTTTAATTAGTACAGTCATTAGACTTGGTGTTATAGTCCTGCAGTTTGTCTGTGTAGGTACCTCCCTCCTTAGCGCTTTTCTCAATCTGGCCGCTATGGCCTCAACGCTTGCTATTGTAGAATAGCAAGAATCTGGTTCATAGTGCAGTTTAGACAATAAACGTACTTTTGCCAGAGTCTTCATTCAAACCTTAGGTTAGCAACACTGTCACCCGTGTTGGTCCGGGCTCCTTTGCAGAATAGACCATCTGTCTTCCTGCCAGGCAGCTCGTAAAAGGCGAGTATAGGCTTACACTAACACCGTAACATCTGACTAGGTGATAGAGTTTCGCAGCGACTCACCCGGATTGGTACCACCGCCTTACTTATTCCTGCCGCCATAACGTCATGACGTGTTTCGGTTTGGAGTGTAAAAAGTTTACCGGCTACCTTAGCCGGTAAACTTACTTTTGCTTAAAGCCTATCGTCCCGGCCTCAGGTTGGTAACGCACCACTACCAGCTCTTTGGTATCTCTAGGCAGCGTAAATTTCTTACCATCAGGAAATCCGCCTGCTTGTTTGCCTTCCAACATCATAAAAAAACCATGACAAGTTGCTCCGCTTGTGTGCCTTCTTATAAAAATCGATTTAAGATATTATGGAAACAGTAATTTCCTCTCTAACCCTGCAAATGTTATCTCTTAAGTTATAATTACAACGAAATCCCAACGGGTGTCTAGACCAAAAATATAGAGTCTATGAATTAAAAGTTTCCATACAAATGCGGAGTACATAACCCAGTCTGCTAGACAAACGCAGCGGTGTCCGTCCGTTTAATTAATGTTAATTGGTGACCCGTTTCGCTAGCACATCACTTCCTGAATACAGGCTGATGCTTAACTTGACAGTTAATGATTTACGAAATGTTTGTAGCCATTGTAGTTGCTGTAAGCTTAGAATCTATGTCATTCAATATTTATAACTCAAATTATATTTATTTTAAGAGTTAGTTGGGAGAAGGCATTTTAAACGTAAGACTTGTACTTACAAAAATAATGCTACATATACTACAAAAAATCAAACACAGTACGATTCAATTAAATTTAAGATACAATAATATGGCCAAATTGTTCTACGATTTACCTAAAATATTTACTATACTATACTAGCTGTTACCTGAAGCTTTACCTTTATCTTTATATTTCTTGCTGTACCACAGAGACTACAGGAACGTTTGTAATAAAAAATAATGTTTGTTTAGGGCCGGTTTCTATATATCTTAAAGGCAAATTTCATCAAAAATAGTTGGGTTGTTTAGCTGTAAAAGTGTAACAAACAAACAAGCTTTCAAATGGAACAAACAAACAAGGACTGACAAATAGCAAGAAAAATATTCACTCACTTATCTAAAAACTTCAAATATTTTTTAGCAAGCACAAACTCTAACTCACTAACTTAGGAATTGTAATTCAAATTTATAATTATTTTTGCTTTACACAAAGTTACTATTAAGTCTTGTGGCAGTTTAAAGAAGAATATACATGAAGCCATGACCTTCAGTTAAGTTGATTATTTTGAAGGGGGCGCAAATCCTGTTGGCCAAACTGTATAATGAAAGTAGTGGTTTTTGTTTATAGCCTCTGCGTATTAATTTCGTGTACGAGATATGTCCGCTTCTGAATTTGGTTTATTTAGAAATAAACGCTCCAAATTTTTACATAAACAGTTTTTGGTACATGCTGTAGATGTATAGGAGTTAGTGTTTTATTTTTATCTCTAGCCATGTCCATTATTGCGTCCTAGTCTAGGGTGACCATGAATTACAATTAATTAGGTCACACTTAACAAGCAATTAAAAACCACCTAGCTGTTTGTAATTATTATTTTCTCAAACGTCAGGATGTGCTGACCCGATCTCGTGGTGGAATAATCTAATAATTTGGGTTACTGGTTTTTTTAGCCAGTAGGTATAGTTATAACTAGGCGATAGTCATGGAACGACACGTTTGGATTAATGCCACCGTTGTGTTTTTTATTAGCCCCATAATTTTCAAAAAAACTACTATCAAATCGTTGTACAAGCGGTAGGTAGCTGGCAAATATACTAACGCAAGAAGCTTAAAATCTTAGTCGCAGTTTGGCAACATATTAATCAAAGCTTTGGTATCTATATGCGATGAGATGGAAGAACTCCTTTGAGATTCGGGTATAGGATAGCCCACATCTTATAATATAAAAAAATCCTAAACATTTTATCTTAAATCGTTTGAAATGCTTTGTAATTATGTGGTTTAATTAACATTAATTGTTTCAATTACAGTAATAATTATTTTATTGTTCATGGCGCGTGACTCATGTGATTAATTGTGGAAATATAATGCCTCAATATATTATTCATTTATATTCTTTGTATATCCTTGCTACTTGCATTCCATACTGAATATTGGAAATACCAAAGTTTGTTACGCTTACAGGGCTATGCCCAATTTGCTATATTCAAAAAACGAGTCGTTTTGATTACGCATGGCAGTATTTTGTACGATTACCTAGTAAGATTTCTAACAACCATTGCACGTTTTCGATTTTTTGAAAATATGAGCAAAGTTCCGTTACTTTGAGCAAACTACGAACAGATTACTTTTCGTTGATTGTAGGAACCGGGCGTAACCCGTTTGACCGATTTTAATAAAATTTTACATGGAGAATACAGTTTATTATATTACCCGACCAGAATCGTGTAGTTCAAACATCGAGTTTTTGGAAAAAAACGTTTTTAATTTTGTACTGTAAATAATAGGCGATAAAAAAATTATGATAATCTTTTCTCTGATGACGGAGCTGTGTAAGTTATACTTACTTAGAACCGCAAGTGTTTCTGTTGTCCAAATGATCGCCTTGATGTAGGATGGGGAGGGGGGGTGAGACTCAGGGCAATGAAACACTAGACAAAGGAAGTGTTGAAAAATATTACTACGAAAACATGTAGGTTATTAAACTAACTTATTTTTCCACTCTATTAAATACGAAGGTTATTTACCCACCATTAAAATGGCCATGTACCCGGTTAAGGTCCGTAGCACGGTCTTTCAAAGAAGTTGATATCTATAGATCAGTATGCAGAGCGCGCGTACTAACCGACACGCAGTCTTTCCTTGTCCATATTGTTATGTCATTTGCATTTGGCGTTCTTCCTTGAACGCTTCATACAATTTAATAAAATATAAATGACAATAATATGTAGATCTATACGTGTGTGTGTACGTGAATAACAGTTTGAAACCTATCAATGAAAAGCTTAGTAATAAGTGGTTATTTTTTAAAACTACACCGGTAGGTGGTCTGTCTGTGTGTCAAGGTATGCTTGTCCAGGTAAAGGCCACCATATACGGTTTCTATTGAAGGTATGAACATAGATCGCACATACTTATACATTTACCACTTCATTGATCAAACAATTAAATGTAAAAAGGTTAGCCATGTATGGCGGACGGTATAAGTAGGAGATACAATCTAGAAACAATTTGAGATCTATTACCCGAGAGACAGACAAACATGCCGGCTGTGGGTGTGGTCCAATCTTGGGAAGTAGCGGTTAGATTATTAATTTTACACCTACTAACAAACCCAGCAATCGTTTCTGACATTAATATGCTATCGGTGTCTAGCAGCAGGAGGAGGTAGGAGCGGCACCTACTTTACGGTAATTTCTCACACCTACCTACTAAATGTAAATTACACATAAAAACATAACATCGGTCGAAGCGTTTCAAAAGAGTTCGATCACAAACATTGAAAGGAGATTTTATACGTAGGATTATTGAAATGCTCTTATTAAAATTAGTTAGATTATTCGTAATTTATTTAAAGATTAAATCGAGTATTCGTCGGCAAAAGTCGAAAGCGTGTAGGTTGAAATCCTGTCTGATCAATTTTTTTAAATTATGAGATAAGCAAAGTACGTCTTCAAAAATATTTTCAGGAACCGCTTAAGCTTATAACTTGTACGTCTCTATTGAAGCGGTATTTTCTTAAGCAGCCCAGTAGTTGTATTATAACAAATCGCGTTCCTTTCCGTTTAAGGTAAAGCATGCCTTATGTAAATACCTTACCGAGTCAACTGTCCCAACCCTCCGCCCTCCGAACTTGGTCGGTTACACGGCCCTACAAACTGTTTTAGACTAAAATGGAATATTAAGTATCTGTAAACAATGTACTGTTTCGATTTTAGACTGAAATGGGATGTAAAGTATTTAGTAGTGTTTCAATTCGTAGATATGGAGACGTTTTCTGTAAACGAATCGATTTAAATGTGAAGGAGCTTATTTGCAACGAATGTAGATACAATTACATATTTTTTAACAACAAAAACTTCAATTCAATTCCTCGGTCTCGATACATTCTGGCATACCTTCACGCCATATCCATTGCGGGAGGTAGAGAGTACCCATTTCCAAGTTTCACGATTTCTACAAATCTATCCTCTGCTTCTTCGATCATCTTGACACTGCGATAATTTCATATCAAAATTATCCTGCTGTGATTAGGTCAAAGGTCAAGTATTTTTTCTTTTGGTGAAAATTTATGAAAAAAATCACATCGGTCTAGCGGACCCGTGTTAGAGTTGACCGTGTTGGAAGAACCCGGGGAGGGACAACAAAAAGAAAATGAGTTTTTGCTACAAGCTGCGTTTGTATATGTGCCCGGTTGGCGATGGGACTTGGCTACGTTTTAAGTTGTAGGGTCTTTGTAAGATCCGAAATAATAAAATAAAGTATCTGAGATAAAGACAACATATTTCATCTAAACATCGAGATGAAATTTCTTGTTTTCCACAAATAGATAGATGAATTGGAATAATAATAAGCTTTAAGACAAAAGTGACGTTAAAAGTGCGTTGACAACTTGAGATTTTTGCACATATTTATTGTCCACCCTAAACCGGAACAAGAGAAAGCAATAAATAACACACAAGGCTGAAGGTTTTTTGCGCCATGGAGAGAAAAGAAAGATGTTCGATGTTATTACGCAAATATGGATTTTCGTATAGGTACATACCTATTGATTAAAATAGAGTTACTTAGTGCAATTTTGTTCAGTTAAAGTTCAATAATGCAGTATTCGTGAAGAAACTAGTGTATCGTTCATTACCTCGTTGCCGCAAAATCTCGCTAGTCGAGCATGAGTTAGGTGGCCACCGATTTACCCAAGAGTCTGGCATGGCTTTCAATTTTGACTTATGACTAATTTTGAACAATTTGTGCCCGATTTTGCTAAATTGGATATCTTAATGCAACAGTTATTAACTAGACTAATGATAGATAATTAACGCCGATGTCAGAAAATAAAAAAATAAAAGAGCAGTAATTTAAAGAATTTCCACCTATAAGCACAACGATAGCGCCCCCAATCACTATAATTATTTTGATCTTAGGATCTGTTCAATAATGACAACTACATATTATTTAGATAAAGATTTTCAGTGTATTTTTCAACAAAATCAAATGAAAATATTATCAAATAAAATGATATATCTGTTAATAAAAAAATTGTTTTAGAGTTAGTTACACGTCAACTGTTTTTCCCGTCTTTTCTTCGATGTGCAACCCTGTTTGTACTGTGACTAATTTTGCGAATTTATTATTTTCACTCAAAATACCTCCTAATAAAGTTAGCATGGAATTCTGTGGAAATGTTGCAATTTGACACATGACAGCCTAAAGTTATTTCACATTTCTACTACGCCGGTATATCGTTCCCCACCATCCACTTTACACATAGCGTATATTATGCAATGATTATTTACATAAAAAATAGAAGTTGTCTAATGAAGTCTATTTTGTCCACAGAAAGTCGCCATTCAATAAATCGTCGTGATGTCGGCGACGTCAACTACGACGCCATGGCCGACGAAGCCCCAGAGGACGAGGCGCAGAATGATGCTGAAGGTATTTTTTAATAGTACAAATAACAAACGCAAAAAAAAAATAGACTTCCTGGTAATAACATAAGACTAACAAGATAAATAAGTCCGTACATTATATGCCCGTCGGGCAGCAAAAAAAAAAAGAAAATGTGGGTTTTTCCAATTTTATCACATTGTGGTAATTAATGTCTTCGGCTAGTCGCGGGTGCCCTGGTTGTGCCTTTGCCTACTACTTCGGGGATGAGCGTGAAGACCCTTTTTTTATTATACGACTGTATTCTATCCTGCCAAGAGATTGCATGAAAAAAAAAACACATTTATATACGAATAAAGTCCGATTCCTTTAATCAACGAACCGTTATCCGTTAGTATAACCATTGGTTGTTTATCTATAAGAAACGAAATGTTGCTGATAGTCCCATAAAATGCCTTGAGTTCTCAATAGACCATAGTTAGATTTTCTACTATTCGTACAAAAAATATCGTTCGTAAGCGAAACCGACTTGTTTCTTGAATATAGGAACCGGGCTAAAGAAATACGGTGTCATCTATTCTGGCGAGTTGTTGAGAGTTGTGTATTTAAGCTACCCTTTGAATACCATAGAAATGCGACACATTGTGAAGATGTACAATTTAGTATGTTTGCTATTCAAATACGTCTTAACATCTAAATAGATTGCAATAAAATCACTTGGGTAGTCCATGGCCCGTATAAGTGGATAAGTACTACAAAGTCAACTTTTTTATTCCGACAACTGCAAATACAAGATATTGCACGGGCAACAAATAGCAACTATTTGCCTGGTAGTTCTTGCACTTGTGGCTATAATAATTGAGATTTTTAAATGAAGAAACACTTATACTGTTTTACATATCACTTATAATTTATTATTTTATAAATAGCCTTAGTATAAATAGGTTTCGCTTATACAGCATCATCATATATAAGTGTTTATAAGTGATACGTAAAACAGTACAAGTGTTTATTAAAAAATATGGATATTTAGAAGTTTTACCAAGCGCCGACGATGGAAAATGAGATATATAATAATTGAGTTTTAAACTTCTCTCACGGAATCATACGTATTGTGGTAACAACATTTATAGATAGATTCATTTGAGCTACTTATGAACTGTCACTGAGTGATTTAGATGTCATCGATGTCAAATGTTCCTCATTACATAATTTCATTGTAATCAATTTAAAACTAAATTTTCTGTATGAACTTAAAAACATTATGTAAAAAAAAAGTATCTTCACGCCCATATCCCCGAAGAGGTAGGCAGAGGTACAACCAAGGCACCCACGACTAGCCGAAGATACTAAGTCCCACAATGTGATAGGTGGCAAGCCTATCGCCAACCGGGCACATTTCCAATCTCGACCAAAATTGTTTTTTTATTAGAAAATTGGAAAAATCCAATTTTATTTTTGTTGGCCGACCCGGGATTCGAACCCGGGACCTCATGCAGTCAAGTCCAACACCCGGACCGCTAGACCACAGAGGCGATGTACATAACATTATGTAAATAATTAAATAGTTACTTTTAATAAATATTAAGATATTTTTGCACACCACAATGTGGTAGAATATGTTGGAAAGCTTAAATAATTTTGTAACAACTTCAACACGCATATTTCCCAGAGTAAATAATATAGGTATTTACTTTCTTTGTTTGCCCAGAAACAAAATTAATTTTACAACTTATATTTGACACGTCTTATTAGTGTTTCTTGATACACAATGTTTTTTGTTCGTTTATTGGGGAATATTTGCCTACCTCTTCGGGGATATGGGCGTGAAGACGCTTTTTTTGGGAATATTTACGAAAGACTTGGTTATTATTTTGAATAGAGCTTTTTTATGATATTAGAAGGCAAACAAGCAGACGGATTTCCTGTTGGTAAGAAATTCACGCTGCCTAGAGACACTAGAGGTGGTAATGGTGCGTTGCCAACCTGAGGCTGGGATGTTAGGCGTCGAGCAAAAGTTACTTTACCGGCTACCTTACCCTCCTATAAGGAATACTTCAACGGCAAGCGCTAACATTATGACGACAGGAATAGGTAAGGCGGTGGTTCCAATCCGGGCGAGTCACTGCGAGACTCTATCACCTAGTCAGATGTCACGGTGTTAGTAAATGTAAGCCTATGCTCGCCTTTTACGAGCTGCCTGGCATGAGAAGGCAGATAGTCTCTTCTACAAAGGAGCCCGGACCAACACGGGGAAAAATAATCTAGTCTCCTATTTTATTATTCATTCTTCTCTTCTTTGCTACTTTTATGATTCGTAATGTCGAGAATATGAACAAACTTAATGGAGTGTGCTCGAAGAAATATAAGAGGTATAAGCGCTCAGAGACGTCAGTATTCTTTTGACCAGTCATTAAGCTTTATGTACAAAATTGTGACTTAATGATTCGTCGAATGTTTAATAACGTCTTTGAGTGCGGCCGTAAAACCCAAAATCATAATTTTCTTCTAACTTAGAAGTATATTTTTGTAGGAAACGACGCAGAGGAAGAAGTGGAAGATGGAGTAATACTAACGCTGTCAACAAATTACACTGTACCCATTGGCAGAGATTTGAGGCTCGAGTGCAGGACTTCTTCCACTAGTGAGTATAGATCATTAACTCTGAACTCCTGTTTTTTGGATACATATAGGTGGTACATGTTAGGCTTACACCTTATAACCGACTTCAAAAAGGATGAGGTTAAAAATTTTAACATCTGAATTGTTTTACGTACTTCCAGAGATTTCTCTGTCAATTTGTAAATCGATTTAAAAAAAATATTAAAGTCAACATGCTTATTTGGTTAACAAAATGATACAGTCCCAAAAAAAAAAAAAAAAAAGTAAAAATTACTTTTTTTAAGGATTTTCACCAAAGTAATACCATAGGCCGAGACAATTTGCAATTTGATTGCCTTTTGTAAGAAATTCACGCCGCCTAGAGACACCAAAGGTGGTATTATAGCGTTGCCAATCTTAAGCCGAGATGTTAGGCCTCGAGCAAAAGTAATTTTACCGGCTACCTTATCCTGCGAACCGGAACACGTCAACGACAAGCACTGATAATATGGTGGCGGGAATAGATAAGGCGGTAGTACCAAACCAGATGAGTCGCCCCGAAACTCTACCACCTAGTCAGATGTAACGGTGTTAGTGTCAATAGACGTATGCTCACATTTCACGATCTGCCTGGTAAAAAAGCAGATGGTCTAATCTGCAAAGCAGCCCGGACCAACACGGGGGAGGGAGGAAAATCTTTCGCTATCATAAACCACAAAAAGTCACTTCAATGTGTGTACGAATTCACGGCCAACAATTAATACAATACTACTATTTAAGTTATGTGCTTCAGCTTTACACTTTTTACACTTTATACTTTTATTTTTAAATTGGCTGGCCTAATCTAAATTTAAGCGAAATGAATTATTATGTGCAATAACAACTCTATATAAATATCTTTAAAATACATTCGAATTTCCGAAGCTTGACGAATATAGCCGAAGCGCATAATTTGAATAGTACTATTGTACTAATAGGTTGCGTTTATATTTGTGATTTATTGAAAGTCATAGGTTTTCCCAACATTTGTTAAGGTTTAAGGTTTTGTAATTTGGTGCAAATTGCTTAAGTTTATTACGGTTTGATCCAAAATTTTTGTATTATTGTAATTTTCTGTATCTATACTTAGGTCCAGCTGTGGTCCAGTGGACAAAAGAAAGAAAAGAGAATTACTTCATCGGCACACTGAAACCCACTGAACAGGCGTTAAATACTTACGGTGTAGAAGACAGAATTGTGATGTAAGTTTTGAAATTCTCCCATAATAGGTGAAAGCGCAAAGCTTTGATAAATGTTCAAACCTTATTTGTCTTCTGAATAAACAAGGACTAAGGTACTCCAAGGTTCAAACTGGTAGTATAGTTTTATACCAATGTTATACCACCTTTAAAATCAACTTAATTTAACTTTAGTTTTTGTTTATTAGTAAGACAGTGAAGACTTACCGCCAATGTTAATAATGTATCTCAATCTAATGGCTTTCCAGCAATCTAGATAGCTGCGTATCCGCCGGCCTATCCTATACCTCATTCTCATATTTATCCTGTGCACAGATATATTATTGGCAAGCGATAACATAAAAATGGATCAAAATATCAATCTTGGACAGCGAGTTTTGGATTAGGATTGATTATTAATATTGGCCGTTAATAAATACTGCCACAATGCATAAAAGTTTAGCGCTTAAATATTGAGACAGTCATTTGCAGGTATTACTATATAGCTTTTTTTTTATGATATTGGAACGCAAACAAGCAGACGGATTTCCTGATGTTAAGAAATTCACATCCCCTATAGACACCAAAGGTGGTAATGGTGCGTTGCCAACCTGAGGCCGGGATGTTAGGCCTCGAGCAAAAGTAAGTTTACCGGATACCTTACCCTCCGAACCGGAACACGTCATGACGTTATGGCAGCAGGAATAGGTAAGGCGGTGGTACTAATCCGGGCGAGTCGCTGCTAAGCTCTACCACCTAGTCAGATGTCACAGTTGTTACAGTGACGGTGAGTCTATGCTCGCCTTTTACGAGTTGCCTGGAGACGGCAGGTGGTCTATTCTACAAAGGAGCCCGGACCAACACGGGGAAAAATTATATACATTCTCATATACTCACACTAGTATATAATTATATATTACTGTGAATTTATTTACATTTATCTACGTTCTCGATAATCTTACTCTCTGATTATCTTGTATATTATCTTGTTTTTTTTAGACAGCTTTGAAATGAATAGCTTTGATGTTTCCGTTAGCAAAAACTCACATTTCAAGCTATATGAAATTCAGTTGAACGATTACACGGAAAAAAGGTTTCATTTCCTAACAAGGAATTATATTAATACAAATTTAACCGAATTTAGTATTTATCGATACAATTTTTTTGAATAAATTAGTTGTTGTATGATGATGTCTCGTAGATAATATTAAATAATATGTAAGTATTTATGTGTGACTAAATAAAATTTCACTAAAAAGCTCAAAAAATTAAATTATACGATATATAATAATATTATATTAATTGTTTTATTTGGGATACTTTCTAAAATGGCTAGACCAGTTTTGACAGATTTTTTATGGATAGATTGGTATTGTTCTAGATAACTTACGGCCATACTCATAGAGGTTAATTAACATTTAGTCAATCATATGTCGACCCGACGAATGGTGGCATTTACACTAATTACTATCCTAATAATTTATGTGTTTACCTCGGTACTGCGAAACATGTTTAAAGCACTAGTAAAGTCCCGCAAAACAGCAGGTTTAAATTTTAATTTTCGTTTCAGTGGTGCCAACTCTACCGACCTCCTGATCAGGGACGTCAGGCCGTCTGATATGGGTCTATACACCTGTGAAATTCTTCAAACTAACATGGCATCTATAGAGCATCGAGTAACTGTGCTCGAAGCACCTAAAATTATCAGTAAGTATTCTTGCGTGTGCTAGATTGATCCAAAATCTATAGTTATAATAAAACTAAATCTACACATGAATTATTTTTAAAACAATTGCTGCTAAGTACTGTATACCAACAGGATACAAAACCCAAAACGAGGGTTATTAAAATTGTTGTCCGTTTGCCTGTTCACTTCTTACGCGAAAACTACTGGATGGATTATACACTTAGGCTAAGAACTCATGGAACGGTTTTTACCAGCGCCCACTGCGGGCCCGCAGGTTCTGTAGAATGTAGATTTATATGCAAAAATTGCGAGCACATTTCACAACGCGTTTTACATTCGCAGCGCCCGCGGTTGTTTGTTGTTTTCCGTAGCAGCGGTCGCCTGCCCGTAGAATTGTACAACCGCGACGGCTGTGTGACCGCACAAATTACCGGTCTCGTGAGTTTATTTTATTTCAAAAACCGCAGTTCCACGACTGTCGCAAGCGCGTTTTAAAAAAAAAGCTCCGTGAGTTAGGCTTAGAAGATCTCTCGCTGCAGCAAAACCTTTCATTCCCACAATTAACCACAAAAAAAATAACATCGTCGTGTATACAAAGTCGGGGGCAACCTTTTATGTATTATTTTTTTTATTTCATGTGCTAGATTATCACAACAGTACATTCTTCTTTTTTGTATTTTTTTTTTACATGAGGACCGTAATAATGATATTTATTGCATATATCTTAGCAAATAGATTCGATTGTTGAATGTTTAATCAATTAAATTAAAAAGTTTATTTTATTTAACACTGTCATGCTATTAATATTATGGTATAATAATGTAATACCCCAAAATCTCGGGGAAAGTTATTGTTTGATGATTTGCCATTCGTTCTATTAACAATCCCTTACTGATTCCAGGTTTCACAGCCAGTGACAACGGTAACGTGGTGGAGGGTTCTGACTTACTCCTAACTTGCGAAGTCTCTGGCTCTCCCGCGCCAAAGATTATCTGGTCCCGGGAGGGAGGCAATGGGGTGAGTTTCTCTTTAAAAGAGTTCTTATACGATTTATAGTTTTTATTCTTCTTTTATTTTCGTGTTTTTATCTTTTCATTCTTTATTATTAAGTCATTTAAGTAGTCTTTGAGTTGTGAAGGGGTCAAAAGTAGTTCGAAATGCTTCGTATAATATTATAAACTGCGTCGAGTGTCATATTTTACTTGATTTAAAGCTATTTTCTCGTTACTTATTCCTGTTTTTACCGATAAAAACATTTAAGTATTTGTCAAATCCACAGGTCAAATTACATATCTCCCTAAAAAGAGATCAAATTCCCAATAGTCCAGAAAACTGATTTCACCTAGACTACCTACTCGATATAATATTCCGTTTAACGTAATTTATTCACGAAAGCGTTTCATTACGTTTTGCTCAGTCGGACTTTCTGTTCTTATTTGCTTGTTTATAAGATTTTATCTCACAAGTATGAGCAACGTCAAACCTTTTGAAGTAAGTGCCCTATTAGACATTTCTGTCGTCGGTTTCCGTATACAGAGTGACATATCAAAGAGTTTATCAGTCTGTTTATTCTGTTGGACGAACTTGAACACGGAAATGTGAGCAGGGCTAATTCAGTACGCCATAAATGGGACAATGTTTTTAATAAAATAACTAGCCAACCCGATTAACTTCGTACCGCCTGACATTAACAGCTAATAACAAAATTACCTGCTTATACATGGAAAAATGTGTTTTTCTTAATTTCTTGTAGAAAAAAAATCATAAAAATTAAAACAAAATGAATTAACCGTTCTTGAGTTGTAGGGTAAGCAAGGAAAGGTACATGCATGGTTTGCTGTTAATTCGTATAATTTATCCAGATTTTTTTAATTTAATGATTATAATATCATAAATTAGCGAATAAGTTGGCGTCTGTCTGGTGGTAAAATTAACTGTCTATACTCGTAGTTACCAAAGATATTACCTACTTGTGTGTGGCTACCTTATGGACATCGGCTACTGGCTATACCAACCCTCCAACACTGGAAGCAATATTTGAGAATAGAGAAGTTATGGAATAGTTTAGGCGGTGGTAATAATTTGGGCTAACCCTGACCAGCAATCTATAACTTACCATGCTAGTTAAGTAGTTCCGTAACCTAAACTACTAAATTACCTGTAGCGGTGGGGTCGTCACATTGCGTCCCCAAAAATGCTACTTTAAATTATATTCCTGATTTTGTTTGTTGTGTGTACTCATTCATAACATGTACAAATATGTTATCGTAATGAATGAACGTCTAACGACGTCCCACGACCCACACACGACGACTTATTGTTATAGTCGCAGAGCCGGTGAACCTTGTGACCTGTGAGGATAATGCTAACAGACTGGAGCGAATCGGTCACAACGGTTCAGTCATTAGAACTTAAATCTATGATTTTAGGGATGTCTATTAAATTAAATAAAGCGAGTTTCTGTCATTTCTAATAAATGGGGCCTTTAAGTTTCATATAGTTTTTATACATACCAATTATTATTCACGTATTCTGATGTTAAAAAATATACGTCGTCTATAATCATCAAAAGTTGTAATGGTTTTTTCCAACTTGAAGCCAAGGATTTAAGTCCCACGCGTGATTACAGTTTTCGGCCGCCCTACTCCCCAGACGTGTGCTGACGTTATATCAGCAGAAATAGGTAAGGCGGTAGTACCAATACGCGTACTTGTTCGTATTGGTATCACTGATTTACCTATCAATGACTGTGTTCATAAAATAAAGCAAATAAGCAAACTTACCTATCAAAGGCTGTACCCATAAAATGTGCTCATTTTTTTTCAGTTTCGATTCGGATATTAGGGACTTACGGTCGTTGGTTTATCATTCTTACCTTTAGGACAGAGGTTCCCAAACTTATTTCATCTAATGCCCACTTTGAAAATCAGTTGTTTTGTAGCGCCCTCCACCTCGTTTTTTTTTTTTCATGTCAATAACCTCAATAGTATATTTGTTTTGTCTGAAGTTAAAAAAAATCATTTTTATTCAAGATTTATACCGCCCCCCTCTAGGCTTGCAGCGCCCACAAGGGGGCGTTATCGCCCACTTTGGGAAAGGCTGCTTTAGGATACTGAAGGCCTCAAACATTTTTAATGTTTAAAAGTCACGTACATTATTGTTTACCACTAAGAGAATCGGATTTGCTTTTGTATTATAAAAAATATAATTAGTTTATTCATAAAAAATCAACAGTTTATTGTATCTAATTTTTTGGTGATTATTCTATAGGATCTTACTAGAGTAAGCCGTTTCATTTGATACCCACAATGGGGGCGTTGATAAAAATATTTAACATCAATTAGTTGTAGCAGTCATACTGGATTGACGATAATACCGATTTTGTATTTAAACGCGTTGTTATTGGAACTAAAGATATATTCATAATTTTAAAAGAAGAAGAATTGTTAACCAATGAAAGGTTCAAATATTAGTTCTATGATTCACTAAAACACTAACAAACGAACAGATTTGATCTCAAATAAAAGAATATGAAAATATAAATAGCTCATAAGCTATGTCGGTTGCAATATTAGAACAATATCACCGGAATAGTAATTTATTATACAATAGTATGATAAAACTGAAAGCTGTCTAGTAAAGTTATTCAGTTCTTAGATGCACGTACTTTTAGTAGGTATTGAATATGTTCAAATATTTTTAAAGCTCACAATTGAATCAAGAACATTTAACATTCTAAGTCATTATTTCTGAGATTTTTGTTGAGTCAAATATTATTTAGGTCATACTGAAAGTTTCTGGATTTCGATAAATAATACTAGATAAGAAAAGATTATTTTTTTGCTTTTCAAAGTATATAGCCTCAATATTTTTCATTCGTTGGAACTATTGTGTGAAGCCGAGGGTGCAGTCTTCAATATCCTCTACAACTACCTTTTGGAATGCGTTTACCGTGGCTTCTGGGCTTAAAAATCATAAAGCTCTAGCTTTATCTTTTATAAAAAAGAGAAATCGCTAGGTCCGGACTGTACAGCCGATCCCTCATCAGTTCCACCAACAAAGCTTATAAATAGGTACGCATTCGTTTTCTTAGCGGAATGTGCGGACGCGTTGTTGTGGTGAGGGATGACATGACTACTAGGACGTATTTCGCTAACTTTTTATAAGACGCTGCAAGTTATGGGTTATGGTTCACGTACCAATATACAGTGACTGTCCTATGATTTTCAGGCAACATTGTGACGTGATGTTCAATGTTCCCGAAGAAAGTCGCAACCACTGCCGAGTGCTTTGACTCTTCTTAACTTTTGTTAGCAACTCTTCAAAAGGAAAGACCCATTCTGTTGATTGGCTTTTTCTTTCCGGTTCGAAATACTTAATTAACCCAGATTTCGTCATTTGCCACAGTAGTTTTCCTCCATTAAAGTTTTTTGCAATTTTTCAGCACCACTCTACACGTAGTTAGTCGTTTTCTGCTGCTGCTGCTGTCTGCTGACAAGTAATTTTTTTGTCAATCAAATTAGTTGTATTGATATTAGATTTGTAACGGTAGTCGCCGTCCAACTTTCACTTTTATCGTATTGAGATGATCTCGTCCACGTCTAAATCGTCCGAACCACGAATCAACAGAGCTAGGAGATGGTCCTACATCAACAAATACCAGTTGAAGTTTCCCGCAACAGCTCTCTTAACTTAACTTACTTAAACCACAGTGAAACTCGTAAAAAATCATGCGAAAATTATCTGAGCCCACGCCAAATTGAAAAAACAAACAGTAATCTCGAAAATTAAAGCGAAATGTGTTACTTACTTCTTTCTTTCTTTAGTTTTTGGCATTCGCGTTAGCATTTTGCCATTAGTCAAATAGAAGTTTGCATCAAGTTAACCGATTTACCAAAATCTGGTTTCAATTATTCAAAATTAGTCACAAGTCGTCAATAAGTCATGTCGGATCTTGAGTAAAGCGGTGACCTCATATAGTCAGATTTAGCGGCAGCGGGGAAATACACGATACGCCAATTTCTTCACGATTAACTGAACAAAATTGTACAAAATGTCACCAAAATTGACTAATTTCACTCAATATAAACACGAAATTCAATAATTATGTATGAAAAAACTTCGACCATCTTTTTTTCGATGGCCCCAAAACTCCCGTTCTTACTTCTAGAGGGCTCTATTTTCGAATTCTGTTGTTTTTATTTTATTTATTGTAAGTGGCCAGTTCCAAAAACTTTTGGTATGCTCCATGTATACAATCTATAACAATGAATACGTTACTACTGCAAAAATGTTCTAAGCCCGGTGACTTTAGTGATTTTTATAATAATAATAATAATTCTTTATTGTACACAAGTGAAATAACACAAAAGAAATAGTAGTTTTTAGGAAAAATGTACAATAGGTAAATGTATTTCTGTAGGTGTATAAAATATTATAATTTTTTTTCCAGTTTAATATTCATCGATTAATTTATAATCCACCCTTATATCGCTTGTTTGTCTGAGCTAATGCTCACCAGTATCACCCCGGTATTTCAGATTATATATCGTATCTAATCATAAATACCGGGTGATAGATAAAAGTTGCACTTTGTCCTAGAACATCGAACCATGATGAGAGCATATCTCGCCAGAATTACAAAAAATGTAACCCGGAGAAAGCCCCAGACGCCAACTAGTTTATCCTTAGAGGGAGAACTCAACTCTTATAGAGGGTACAGCTTATCTTGATACAAACACCTACAAACCAAATTTACAGCACAGTTTCTGTTGATATTTCAGAACCAGCGCTTGCAGGAGAAAGACGGAGAGTTCACGGACGACAGAGTATTGATCAGGAACGTGCAGCGGGAGCAGGCCGGGAAGTACTACTGCTATGCTTTTAATGGAGTTGGGACGCACACAGCGGAAGTGGAAGTTAAGGTTAAAGGTAGGTTTATTCAGAATATGTTGCACGGGGGAGACGGAGGTTTGTCAGTGTACAGAGTGTAGACTGGGGGGTCACTTCTCTATCGAAATTTTCACATTACAAGGGTGGTCTAGAAAGCTTCCGACCTAAAAAAGATACAAGACATTTTTTTCTGAACTTTTTATTTTTCAACATAGTCTTTTTGTAACTCTATACACTTCTCCCAGCGATGCTCCTATCTCTGTAACCCGTCCAAATAGTTCTCGGCGTTTTTCTGTGCAAAATAATTGTTCACGAAGGTGATTACCTCTTCATTTGACGAAAATCTTTGTCCTCCGAGTGCAAATTTTTGCCATGGTAACCGCTGAGGTGTGAGACGGTGCGTTGTCTTGGCGAAACAAGATCTTCTTTTTCTGCAAATGTGGCCGTTTTTTTCTGCAAGTTCTGCATTCAGCTTGCCAAGTAATTACCAATACCTTGGTATTGATAGACAAAATGGCTGAAACTTTGGTGAATAACTGTCAACAGATGAACAAACGAAATTCAGTAGCTTTTACTTACGAGCGCTACCATCTTTAGGTTAAGGTCGAAAACTTTTCAGACCTTACATTGTACATTGAGAGGTTCTTTTGAAGAGTCTATTCTTAGTGTTGACACTCGCTAGCTGTGTCGCGTATTTATTATGTATTTCTTAGTATCAAGCAATTTGCGTTTATAATTACCTAATTAACAAGAATGCTAAAGCAAGTTGAAGCAACCATCCACCATTACCAAGTAAAACAATGGTGGTCGAGTGCTGAGCAGCAACCTGACGGGTTAGGACATACTTGCATCCTGCCGAAGTAATGACAAGTGTCATGTCCCGGTCCAGAGGGTAGGGTAGCAGGTTGACTTGCATAAGGATACAATCCTTAAAAATATCTAATATAGTCAAATAAAAATTAATTTAAATATTATCTGTTTCAGGCAAGCCCCGCGTCCACGTCCACAGGACGGTGGTGAACTCTGCTGTCAACGTCGAGGCTATCCTCCAGTGTGCGGTCCACGACGAACCAGCGTAAGTACTTTCACCTCTTTAACTAACTTCCAAAAAAGGAGGAGGTGAAGTCACAAACAGGGCACCCACTAGCCGAAGACAATAAGTTCCAGTATGTGACAGGTTGAAAAACCTATCGCCAACCGAGTAGATAGCCAATCCTCGGGAACGTTGTTTTTATTAAAAAATTTAAAGCATACATTTTCCTTTCGTTGCCAGATCCGGGGAGCAAACCCCGAGTCCTCATGACCATGTACAACATAAACCGCTAGACCACAGAGGCGATTAAATTTTATTATCAAAATTAAAATTTGGAATGTATATTTTATTATTTTATTTTTATTTAACACTTTATTGCACACAAAAACTAAAATACTCAAAATATACGACAAGTTAAAAATGCACAAAAGGCGAGCTTATCTCTAACTAAAGAAATTTCTTCCAGACAACCCAAAAAAAATTAAGCTGTGAAAATAAAATGGAAGGCATCGTGTACAAAACAATTAACTATAGCTATAATTAGAACAAATAAATAAAAATATACTAATAAAAACAGTGTGTAAAAAAAAACAGGTACAATTATAATTATTAAAATATCTTAGTAGGATAATATATTATGAGTATGTTATTGTGTCAACGATAAGTAATGTTCCTTCAAACTTTTCTTTAAAGTAGGTAAAGAAGGGCTGTCACGAATCACGGTAGGAAGGGAATTCCACAATTTGATTGATTGGAAAGTAAAAGATTTAGAATAACAACTAGAGTGCGAAGCGGGAAAACGAAGTACAGAACTAAGGTTGGAGCGACATGGGGAATTAGTAGAGTGCAGAAAGCTAAAACGCTCCCGCAGGTATGAGGGAGCTGACGGGTTGTACAGAATATTATATAGGAGAGATAGAATATGTAAATTTCTGCGGAGTCGTATAGGAAGCCATTTGAGTTGAGCTCTAAACATGGAGACGTGGTCAAATTTACGGAGATTAAAAATAAATCGGATGCACGAATTTATTCTTATTCTTAATTTATTAATATATATAATTAATTTCTTATTATTAATGTTATTCTTGATGCCAAGAATCAGATGTTGCCCTGAGCTTCACCCGTGTGTTAAATTAATTAAATGTATTTATCCCTCCCGGGGGTATTCCGCTTTATTCCAATTAGATATTAGGATAAAAAGTAGTCTATTTTTTAAGCCACTAAACTATCTTTACAAATAATAAAATATATCTTTATTTTGATGTATGGAATCAGTCAGAGTAGTTCTGGCGTATTTTTTTCATTATCGCATTAATAACATGAATTATACTACACTGTCAAAAAAGTACCGGAAAGAGACCAATAAAACATAAACTGTTATTCATGAAAATTTATATCATCACATTCAAAATATGCTCATTCAGAAACAATACACTTACGCCAGAGAATAATCCAATCGTCGAAACAAATGCTGTTTTCAGAATTGAGTTAAATTCTCTTGTATGTCTTCTACCAATTGAAAACGGGTAACACGAAGTGGTAATTTGAGTTTAGGAAAAAAGAAAAAAGTCGGCTGGAGCCATGTCTGGTAAATATGGTGGTTGCTCGATGGTATTTGTCGAGTGTTTGGTCAAAAATTCATTCACAATGATGGCCTTGTGCAAAGGCCAAAAATCCTAGAATTTTCTTTTTACAAATCGTCGGCATTTTTAGCCGAATTTGTTCTCTCAAACGCCGCATAGCGTTAAAATATAATAAAATATTACTTATTTACTGTTTGACATTCTGGCATATTGTGATTTAGCTTAATAATTCTGAGTCAAAGAAAACACTCAAGACTTTGACTTTTGAACGAGTTGGGCGTGGTTATTTCGGTTTCCTTTCGGTTGGAAGGCACCACTCCGAAGCTTTTAGTAAGTTTGCATGTCAAACTTGAAAATCCACGTCTTATTACCAGTGAAATCCGTTTAATAATGTTAATTTGTTCTAGCAGGCCCTCAGCGACTCTCAGAAAGGAAAAACTTTGGAGAAAATTCAGGTCGTTTGGGTCTAACTGAGCAGCATAATGTTTCATACACAAATGATTATTTAAAATGACATTGATCGACTCGTGAGATACTGAAAGTTCGACGGCTATCGATTTAAAAGTTGAACGAGGATTTTCGTTCACTATTTTCGTCACTTTTGCGATGCAAACTTCAGATGCAGACATTGTGGCCTACAAGAGCGAGGCAAATAAATCTTCAAACCGCTTTAATAATTATAACCATTAACAGTTTTTGATAAAGTCGATTCACCGTAAGCCTTCTGTAACATTTTCATTGACTCGGAACACGAAATTCCATTGGCAATGCAAAATATAAGACAAACTCTTTTTTCGATTTTTTTGTCCATACTGAAAATCGAAATCTTTAAGTTTGATATAATTAAAAGCAGCACTGTATTTATTAAAAAATAATAAGATGCAACTGAAACTAAAAGATAGCGTAGGTAATCTGTGACTAACAAAATGGAAAAAAACAGTTGTGCCAATCTAATAACAAAAAACAAAAATTTAAATTTGGAACCATAAACTAACAATCCATTCCCCATACTTCTCCGACAGAATGTATACCAGTAATAATAATATCTATTTCTGCGTATTAATATTGTTGACTAACACCTATAACACAAGCATTCTTTGGGGTTACATCAATATATGTATTTTTATAGATACATTTGTTTATTTAATTGCAGTTCCCTTATCCGTTGGTACAAGGACGGCAAGCGCATCGAAGACAGCTCGCGCCAGTACAGCGTCATCACCCGCGGCCAGCATTCCAACCTCACCGTCACCCCCACCGGGGACCTGGACTTCGGCACCTTTACTTGCGAGGTGAGCTCCCGCCACGTTATGGATGGTGACCATCTCGGGACTTATAACTCTTCGGCTTTGTTCATCAATTGGTTCAACTTATTTTGCAAATTTAGTTTTATCGACGGCTATATAACAACGACGAGCATTAACGCTACAACGAGTAAGACCGTAAAAAAATCCTGGAGAGCCATAAAACGCTATTACGTCAGTCACGGTGCTAGTGATTAACAACTCTATTATGTAATTTGTATATCATTTCTCCAGAGATATTCATTTATCGATAGTTTAATTTAATTATATTTTCAGGCCGAAAACGAATTAGGCTCACACAACAGATCTATCGACCTGGTCCAGAGTCCCGTGGTGGAGAATCTGGACGTGGAAGGACCTAAACTCTCCTGGACGGTCCATTCCCATCAGCCCCTAGAGCAAGTGGCTATTCATCTACGAGATGTGGAAGCTGATAACCCGGTGAGCTGAATTAATATATATTTATAACATAGAAACAATAACAACAAGAAATTTACAGATAAAACATTTTATGTAAGTCAGCAGAATAAGCACACTGTTTCTCTGACAGTAAGTGACAACCGTGGCCTAGATGTTGTAGGTACGTCGCTCTCCTGTGGCCACGGAGTAAAGCTTAATGTGCAGAACAACTCGCTGCCATATCTTCGGACTAGAACATAAAGCGATGAAACCCTAACCGAACATGATACGCCACAGCACAGTGGTCTTCTTGGTAATGATCCAAATAACATATGCTTATGGCAGGGAATGAAATGCTATATTCTACATTTATAAATACCCACAATTACAAACAAAAATCATAAAAAAATTATGAAAGATTATAAAAAAAATGTTCTTACCTCGCAGCCAGGTAGAAACTACCAAGAAAAGATGTAACGCTAAAATATGACTTCTTCAGATTATTCCACTAATCCATTAATCAAAAAAATCCATTTCCCGTTTTGAATAAGGGGCCCATTCAGCGACAGGTTTGCCATCAGAATTAGAATCAGAAAAAAACTTTATTCACATGAACCATGTAAGTGGTACTTGTGCGCATCGACATTTTTTTTAAACTTCCACCGGATCGGAATCGCGGCCACACACTGAAAAGATCCGGTGAAAGAAACTGTGCGGATCCATCTATCACGTTACAGGGCTAATCAGTACTTTCAGCCAATCGTAGATGTCCAGGTAATATCTATGCCTGGGTCTTCGGGGATACGGGCGTGAAAACACGCACTTACTTATGGTTATTCTTATTTAATCTGCAGGAAGATGAATGGAAAATCATACGCGTGTCACTTCCAGAACAAAGTAGACACGAATACGAATTTGTATACTCTTTAGAAGGGGAAAATCTGGAAAGTGGGAAATATGAAGCCAACATCAAAGTGAAGAACGACAAGAGCTGGAACATGCACACGGAGCCCGCACTTGTCGATATCGGTAATATTAAAATCTTACATTTTTTGTGAATAATTTATGAGTTATTCGTTTTTTATCGTGTTAATTTTGTAGTGATTCGAAATAAATTTTAAATTTTATGATTTAAAAAATATGTTTTGTTAAAAAAACATGTTTTTTTGTGATTTCATAAAAAGGGCAT
>NJDC01005614.1:0-11432 GCA_002245475.1 Calephelis virginiensis
ACTGCTTTTACACAAAAACAATCTGGGCAGACGTGAGTTTCACAATTTCCCAAATTAATCAGTATCATGGAGTAACGACGAATTGTTTGCCTACTGCCAACATTTGGAAAACCTCCACATTGATTTCACCGAACGATACCAGGACATTTTGAACTTGGAAATACCAGACTGGTTGTTAGATCCGTTTTCAAATGTCAACACAGCAATGCAAAAATTCACCTCAGCTGGAAGAAGAGCTTATAGAATTGACAACAAACGAGGAAATAAAAATCAAGTTCAAAAATGGTTACCAAGAATTTTGGCTACAAAAACCGATCCCGCAATTGTACCCTGGATTGTGGTCAATCTTTCAACGATTCTTGATAGCATTCCCATCGTCATATTTGTGTGAACGTGGATTTAGTGCTGTGACAACACTGCTTACTAAAAAGAGAAATCGTTTGCTTGTTACCGAACGTGGCGACTTGCGACTGTTCTTAGGTAAATTGGAACCTGATATTAACAAACTTATTAAACAGCATCAGTTTCATCCATCACATTAGTTTTTATATAAGGATTGTTTATTTTAGTTATATTTTTAATAAAAGATACTCTGTTTTAATACCATAAAATTGCATTTCAATAATCATTGGCAGGTGGAACCCGTAAGAGTTAACTTGAGACCTAAGCGCCGTTGTATGTTACCTACTGCGCTCAGGTTTTAAGTTGCGGGTTATAGTAAAAGTTTCGTTAAGAATTCTCCGTTACTATACATTATATACATATATAGTCACAATAATTAATTAAACTAATTTGAAGTTATGGTGGTTTTTAAATAGGTGAAAAAAGGGGGGGCGCTAAAAAAATATTTATTCTCAAAGTGGGCAGAAGACAAAATAAGTTTGGGAACCACTGCTCTAAGGCAATTTGTACCTGATAAGGACTTCTCTCTCCCACGCTTTGTTGATCTTGTACATTCGAAATCTATGATTTTGACTGTGCACCTCTTTCTTTCTTTCTTTAGGTATTGGCCTTAACGTTAGTATTTTGCCATTAGTCAAGTAGAAATTTGCATCAAATTTTAAATCAATTTTAATCAATTATAATTAGTCATCAGTCATAAGTCGTCAGTAAGTCATGTCTGGGTCTTGAGTAAAACGGTGGCTTCGTTACTCAAGCCGAATAGACGAGCTATTGAGATTTGGTGGCAGCGAGGAAATAGACGATACACTAATTTCTTCATGATTACTTGATTTGTGCACTTTCACTAAACAAAGTTAATCTATTTCCCACATAAATTAACTAATTTCACTCAATATAAACACGTAATTCAATAACTATGATAAAATTACGACCATCTTCATTCACAATGCGCCAAAACTCGCAGCCTGTGCACCTCTGTGAGTAATATTGTTCTGTGCTGTTCACCCATTGATTCTGACCACAGAACATAAATACTTTTGTGATTTGTCAATAATTAAGTACCTACCTTCCAAAGAGTATAACAATCATAGATTTAGTATGTACAAGATCAACAAAGCGTGGGAGAGAGAAGTCCTTATCAGGTACAAATTGCCTTAGAGGAACAGAGAGAGAGAGAGTCAGGTACCTATGTGCCAATATTTACGCGAGTAAGAGCTCTGAGTGTTCCTGTCATAGTGCATCGCTGTGAATTTTGTGAATTATTTTCATAATCTTACTATTTAACTGGAATAAAATATAAAGGCAAAGAAAAAAAAGTTCTGTAAGCGCTTGTGATGTTACAAAACGTTACAATCCTAATAAATACACATTTCATAGGTAAATACAACTTTGACATAAGAATATTTAGAACTGCGTTTTGTTAGTTTTTTGCTACTTATCTGCTCAGAAGAGGATTTTTACAATATATTTATTTGCATTGTTTTATTTAAAAGAGTATTTTGTATCCTTAAACGGCATAAGCAAAGATTTTATGTAAAATAATATTTTTTTTGTTTACGCTAG
Organism: Calephelis virginiensis; assembly: GCA_002245475.1. Taxonomy (NCBI): domain Eukaryota; kingdom Metazoa; phylum Arthropoda; class Insecta; order Lepidoptera; family Riodinidae; genus Calephelis; species Calephelis virginiensis. Next base: position 1,966 of record NJDC01005614.1, read on the forward strand.
GGCTTGACAACGCGGTGACGTCCTAAATATCGATGAATGTCAACCAAAGAGTACAAAAACTCTTTAGCGAGAGATTTCAACATTGGTTGTTTAACCAACTTGTGTTTTGAAAAATACATTTCTACTTAAGACTGAGATGCGCTTATACGTAATCTTTTTATGAATACTTGATTTTATTAAGTTTAATCATTAACGCATTCACTGCCACCAACGCATATACTTACGTGGTTTCGTTACTTGCGTCCAGTGCTTTGGACACGTCTGTGAGTTCATTTATTTAGCGAGTTGTGTCCAGTGCCTATATGAGTTACATACGAGTTCTATTAATTTTGCAATATTCTATTTATGTCTAATAAATTATTCCTTGGATCACTCACATTTGGTCAGTTTTAATCGAATTAAAAAAGAAGAGGATTTCAAATCGAAGGTATTTTTGTGTGTGTTACCTCGTAACTTTTTACTGCGTGATCCTATTAATTTATTTTTATTTGAAAACCATAATGCTGACGAGAAGATTACCCGCAGTAACTAAATAGTTGAAATATGATTATAAAAACATTCGATCCGGTGGGAAAGCTTGGGAAGCTAGACTTGCACAATACGCTGAACATTCAAGTCACAGGACAGCGATGCACCTATAGGATGTATAATGTCAATAATCTACGGTTGTCCATAACCACAAGGAGAGGCGTATGCTTGATTGCTGTCTAAAGCAAGGCTTGGAACCGGTACGAAAAGTACAGGTTCTGTACTTTTCGTACTACCATTTCGATACATTGATAGCGATTCGAAAGTGAGGACCGGTACTTCGTATACCGGTACCGACCCAATACAGGTATCTAACAAGTACCGGTACTATTACCGATAAAAACCGGTATCAAATTAAGGTACCCTTTAAATACAAGTGCGACGTTGCCAATTTTCCTTTTTAGGTATCGATGTTATTTTAAATTCTCATTAATGAACAGAGATCTCTTCGATTGAAGAAAAAATAATAAGTAATATGTTTTCTAGTACCGGTATTATTTAAACAGTACCGGTACCAGAACCCTTAAATCAATAGTACCGGTATTAAGTCTGGTACCGGTACAAACAGTACAGGTAACGCCTTGGTATGGGTATTACTTCAAGGTCATTAATACCGGTTCCTAAAAATACCGGAATTTCAAGCCCTGGTCTCAAGTCATATAAAAATTTGTACTTTCCTATCTGTTTGGCGGGATAATAATGCCACTTATATCATTTTAACGGCTACCTTACGCTCTAACCGGAACATGATAATGAATAACATTGCTGTTTCGGCCGACAAAGACAAAGATGGTGACCCTAAAAGACAGGCTTCGCGTACAAATCTACCATCTATTAGTCACTATGCTAGTGATACATAAAGCCAATATTTCACGAATGTAATGTCTTAATAGTCATACAACATAAAATTTGATATTGTTTATATCATAATAGATGAGGCTAAAGAAAAGATGCTAATTTACTTATAGTTTGTTAATTTATCAATATCGATAACGTACGTGACCTTTTTAACAACCCCTTTCTTTAACTCATACATAAACAATTTACTCACTCTCACGCATATTTTTTTGGTTTCGCTTTTTAACTGACTTTGTTTATCTAGTACATACTAAATCTATGATAACAATATACCAAGTACTCACAAAAAGTAGGCACCACAATACTATCCACACAGCTAGTAATACATACTAACTACATACCCATCCCGGGTGTAAATCTGTGGAATAAATCCTTCGACGTTGAGTCTATGGTACAAGATTAGATTTTGACGTCGTAGTTCTGACAGCTATTTCCCCTCCCTCCCTTCCCCTTATAATTATTTTTTCTTTATTTAGGTTTTGGCATTTGCATTAGCATTTTGCCATTAGTCAAGTAGAAATTTGCAGCAATATAATTTTTTAAACTTTTTAATTACTTTAAGTTCTTAATTAATTTAAAGCATAGATTTAGAATATGCAAGATCAACAAATCGTGGGAGCGAGAATGCCTTATCAGGTATAAATTGCCTTAGAGGAAAAGAGAGAGTGAGTCAGTTACCGATGTGACAATATCTAAGCGAGTAAGAGTCCCAAGCAAAGTCCAAAGCTCTGCTGTCAAACCGGCTCGCTGTGAAATGTGTGAATTTATTTAAAAATCTTACTATTAAAAAATAAGGGAACTTATAAGCAAGTTTGGTACCGTGTTTAGTAAGCGCATGTGACTTTACAAAACGTAACAACTCCAATCCAAAATTATATTTGCATGTAAAATGTGTCTTACAATGATCTTACATTTTACATGCAAATATAATTTTGTTGTTGGAATATTTAGAATATTTTTATAACAACGTATTTATTTGTATAGTTTTATATAAGTGTATTTTGTAAAATTATTCAGAATTAGCCAAGATATCAAATAAAATAGTAAATTGTTTGGTTACGCTAGGGCTTGACAAAGCGGTGACGTCGTGAATATCAATGAATGTCGATATTGGCTGTTTAGCCAAATTGAGTTTCACAAAAAACATTTCTACTTAAGGCTGAGATGTGCTTAGTATTTAAATCTTTTTTTTTAATATTTGATATCAAATTTAGTTGTTAAGTCTATAAAAAATATATTTTTACAAAATTTCTTAACAGTTTCGATGTGTTTATTTCAAATGCTGAAAAAGTCTTATGCTTGATTTAATAGTTCTAAGACATTTAAAATTCAACTGCTAAACCCATTCGAGTATTCTGTGACGTAACTTAAGTAATATTAATTTAAATTTCTGTTCTCATAGATTCCCAAAGAATTCTTTAGTAAGACGATTTAAAATAGATATGGATGTACTCCAAGTAAAAATTAACACATGAGACATTACGTAAATAGTATTCACGGCTAGATTACAAGCTAGGCTTTACTTCCGAATCTTTATTACATATGTGACACTTTCAAAGAGCGGACATAGAATTGCAGAATTAGAGGAAAATAACTAATAAATGTTATTTTTACTTTAAGACCAAGCTTTATGACCTCGTACCGCTATATATTTTTTTTATATCATATGGTACCAAACAAGAAGTTGGCGTTTTTGATGGAAAGAGACAACTATCGCCTACATATGTCAAATTTGTTGTTTTCGCCTTTGTAGTCTGGTGTTGAAGAATCATAGGCCGTTGTCCTCCCGATCAAAAAGCTAGTATGAGGTGAACATAGTTTACATGAGTCATTATTAACAAGATCACTGGTGGCAGAGTAATGTGCTTGCAAAGGTTGGAATTTCGAATTCACCCTTTATCTCTTTCAGCTGCTGTATTCATGTGATGTTCGATTGCGAAGGATTGGGTAGCTAGACTTGCACAATACGCCTAACAGTCTGGCCACAGAAAAGCGATACACCTATAAGATGTTTGGCGTCAATAGTCCAAGGTTGTCCCTAACTATTTTACGATTCTTATGTTGGTTGACTGTCTTAAGCCAAAACAAAAATACTTTGCTATCTGTATGGCGCGATGATATTTCACATTATTTTACTAATAGTTATCCTACACTTTCACCGGAGTATAACAATGAAAAGAATTGCAGTAGTTTTAGAAAAAAAGCTAAGATTGTGACTCAAAAACACGGTCGTGACGTAGAAATCCATCAACTAGTAGTCACTGTGGTAGTAATAAGTTTAGCCAATATTTGACGGGACATATTTATTTACTAGCTAGTTTTTTTTAATAAACATTAAACTAGATTAATTTATCGATATAGTAAACGTACGTTGCCTATTTTTTTTTAACTGACACATAAACAATTTACTCATACGTGGGTATATTTTTTTATCAGCTATTACATCCTAAATCTGTGCATCAAACTTAACAAAATCGGGATTCTATTATAATTTGTCATAAGTCATCTTTAAGTTATATCAGGGTTTTGGGTAAAGTGGTGGTCTCATTACTCAAGCTCATATAGTGAGCTTTGGCGGCAACGAGAAAATTCACGATACGCTAATTTCTTCATGATTATTTCATTTGTGCACTTTCACTGAATAAAAGCCACCAAAATTGACTAATTTTACTCAATATGAACCCGAAATTCTATAATTATGAAAAAACCATTTCGACCATCTTTTCTCTTGATGGCGCCAAAACTCTTTCTTGTAATTGCTAACTACAATTACGTTTGTTGACAAGTGTCAATTTTTAGTCTATTGTTGTTTTAGTCTTGATCGAGTTCGTTCGGCGTTGATTAATTTCCGTAACATTCTCTCAGACTAAGCCGGTAATGTGAAATACATTGCACCATGTATATACCAGTGCTATGTTCTACGTTGTGACAATAGACATAATATCGTCAAATTGTTTCAATTTCCAAAAACTGAGATAGGACTCCATAAGTTGTTAAAGTGTGTATCTGGCGGTGAATGTAAAAGTATTGATGAACTTTGTAAATTGTAAGTTCATATTATTCTTGCCACAGTTTCAAAAACATGGTCGTTTCAAGTTATGGCAGGGGGGCTAAGTAACCGGGGTCGTGGTGGGACCCCTTGGAAAGCAATCGGACCAGGGAGGCTCTCAGTACCCCTCTCGGTCTAAGAGGGGACAAGAGGAGCGGGCAAAGGGTGGTGGGCCTTTGGGCCGATGTTGGTTTGCGGCTTCCAGGCCTGCGGAGGAAGGGGGCGGCTTTTGCATCCAACCCGCCAGTAGAGATGGGGTTGCGGCAGGTGCGGGTGTGCCTGTCGCCACGGGGACCCCCGAAGTAGTGCACATTGTGTCTCCGTGCGCCACTTTGACGATGAGCAGCCCCCTATTGAGGGGGGCTTCCCGATGGGGATCGTCAGATCGAACGTTGCGGGTATGCGGGTAACGTTGCGGAAATTGCGGGACGCAGGAGCATAAAAGTTAGCACACTTATAGTTTATGTGTAGGAGAAGTGCAGAACGCTAATATTTTTCAATAATAATGCTTATAAAGTACATTAAATCAATAAATAAAACATTACCCACAGTACCACGCATTTGACACACACAAACATATATATTGATGATAACGATAAAAGATGGCGTACTAAAAAGTTTGGAAATAAAGTAGTTGGTCTTGAGAAAGACGGCGTTCTTCAACAAGATATTAAAATTTATTATGGTCGAATTTCGACTAATAGGCGACTTCTAGTTTTTTTAAATCAGTCCACCAGTATCCAATCGAATGATCAAACGTACAACAATCTAATCTTTGGTATTAGTATAGATGACACAGGAAACCTTAGCATACTTGGAAAAATAACCTTTTCAGGAAATGTAAAAAACAACGAGTAATCGAATCTAAGTATTAGACGAATTTCCTTACTTGTGAGTTGCACAAAAATATTAAAGAACTCTTTCACGGCTACACTCTCGAATTATCAATATTTAACTACTGTAACTCTATAAATAAAATTTTAAAAGGGCTTGACATATACAGATTACCTAAGGTATTGCCTTCAATGCAAGGTGAAGCATTAATAAAGAAATATGAAAATAAATTAAAAATAAAAAAGAAATGATACTCAGATTGTTTTTTTTCTTTAATGGATAAAAAATATAAACGAGAACGAATATATAGCCTACCTATTACTTACTTTTTAATCTAAAAGCCTAAATCCCTGCATCCAAAGTTACGTTTTACCGTGTGCCGTGTTGTAACGTGAAATAGTTATAATATTTGTTGTATTATCTGTATTATATTATCTGTCCTACCTATCTGTCAAATTCTACTATTGAGGTTGAGAACGTCAAAATAATTTACAGGGAGATTGTCATCTGATGCGAAGCATTACTAAGTAATCTGAGATACCCATTACCCATCAAAATACCTGTTGAACCATATTTTGTTTTATTGGCAGGTTGTTTTCGTAGGTATGTCGTGTCCTTATATATTTTAGAGGTCAATGATGTTTTTTCTCAATCTTTGATTTTCGACGGACGATGATTCATGTTATATTATTTCTCCGTTAACTGACGACTGAGTCGCTGCTTTCCAGACTCAAGTGACTATATTTTAACTGTGCAACCACTGGATGATACTGACAGTATCATACGTTATCAAGTATCAATCATAAGTTGCTTAAATTACCAGCTGTGCTTTGGACTTTGACATTTGATTGTTTTAAATTGCAAAGAAATTACGGCAAGGTCCTATTTCCAGTTTCCTTTCTCTTCGTGAAATAATAAAACTTAACACAAAATGTCGGAAAAAAGCAGCCCCGTTAAATATTTTTTAAGTGGTGGTTTTGGTGGAGTGTGTACAGTTTTAGCAGGACATCCGATGGACACAGTAAAAGTTAGATTACAGACGATGCCGTTACCTAAACCAGGTGAAGCAGCTTTGTACAGTGGAACGTTAGACTGTTTCAAGAAAACTATACAGAGAGAAGGATTTCGTGGCCTCTACAAGGGCATGTCCGCACCTTTGACGGGAGTAGCCCCTATATTCGCAATCAGTTTCTTTGGTTTTGGTTTGGGAAAAAAGTTAATTAAATCTAACGAAGATCAAGTTTTAACCAAACCAGAACTTTTCGCAGCTGGTGCTTTTTCAGGAATATTTACTACTTCGATTATGGCACCTGGTGAAAGAATTAAATGTTTACTTCAAATACAACAAGGTGGTAATGTCCCACAGAAATATAATGGCATGGTTGACTGTGCTAAGCAGCTGTATGCAGAAGGCGGAATTAGAAGTATCTATAAAGGAAGTGTTGCCACTATTTTAAGAGATGTTCCTGCAAGTGGAATGTATTTTATGACATATGAATGGGTAAAAGAAGTGTTAGTGCCAGAAGATGCTAGTGCAAAATTAAAAATGGCAGCTACAATCGTGGCAGGGGGTTGTGCTGGTATAGCTAACTGGCTAGTTGCTATGCCAGCTGATGTTTTAAAAAGTAGACTGCAAACTGCCCCTGAGGGTACATACCCTAATGGTATGAGGGATGTATTTAAACAGCTTATGGAAAAAGAAGGACCTAAAGCTCTCTACAAAGGTGTGACCCCTGTTATGCTCAGGGCATTCCCAGCAAATGCTGCATGTTTTGTTGGTTTTGAATTGGCCGTTAAATTCTTAGACTGGGTGGCACCTAACCTTTGATTAAAGATGATATAGCACAATGTAATTATGTAAAAACTAGGTAGACTAAGTAAAAATGGATATAATATTGTTATTATGCAACTGTTATTTTGACTTTTATGATTGTTCATAAGAATTTCAAAATAACTTGCAAAGTTTCATGACAATTGAACAGTTACTATAAAGTATATCATGTATATACTATTGTTTATTAGGACTTAATATATTTTTAATGAGTATTAAAATTTAGCACAACAGTATTTCAGATAGACAATACTCATTCTCTGAACTGTAAATTAAAAAGATATTAGTTTTCATTAATATTCTACCCTCATAATATGTTAGCCTTATTAACTAATGATTATATTTATGGAAATAAATCAGTTTCATATTTTTACAAAGCATTTGATAATAGTGCCTTACAATTATATACAATTATTACTATTGTATATTTATGTTGAATTTATTTTCCTGTTAAAATATTATGAAATAAAACAAATGTGTGTCAACAAATAAGGAAGTTTATTGGGATTTAATTATGGTTTCTATAAATAATCTGTTATTTGTTTGTTATATTAATTACCTCGTTGGTTTGGTGACATCGTGGGCTTATTAACACCATAAAATTAAGCTATAGTCTGATCCATGACAGAGCCAGACACTTATTTAATTCATTATTTCCTAGTCTTTATGGTTATCAAAGTAATTTTAGTATTTAATTGGATTAAATAATGCATGCTATGTTGACAGTAAGTTTGTCACCTATCACATTATGGAACTAAGCACTTTCGGACACATCTGGGTGACAAGGTTTAAATCCTTCTGCCTACCATATTAATCTGTTTGTTGAAAAGAAATTAAAAATTTTAAACAGGAAAACCAATACAAACTTCTAATGTTTAATTTTTTTTTAAGTTTTCCCATTTCAAATTGTTATTTTATTTTAATCAAACAGGTTCAACAGGTATTTTTTCTGTCAGACAAAACTTTTTTTTAAAAAAGAGACCATTAAAAAACAAAAGTTTCAGTAAAAAAAACCGTTTAAATGCCTGATTTTTTGTAGGTGTGTGCTGATTTGTTTTAATTATTTCGATAATTGTTTATGTAGTATCAGCACTTTTCGGTTGATTAAGTTTTGAAAAATCACACAGTATATTAAGATTTTGTGTATTTTTATGCTATTTTTACATATAATTTTACAAATATTGTTTTATAAAGTTCCTCTAAGAGAGGTAAAGAAATGATTTTTGGACAGTAATTAACCATCAATTTTCACTATTTGGTGCAATTCTAATAACTTTACATCAGTAAAACTGTCTTCTAAAATTAATTTCAATTCTTCGATTTTGATGATACTTAGTTTGAAATCTTTTCTTACACTTTGGTTCTTCGTTCTTATATTCAATTTTTTTTAATTTATGTCCTAAGCCTCTTCTATCATTTTTAAGTACTGTTTTAATGGGATACTTCTTTCCTGATCCATCTGATCCAAGCCCAGTCTCTTTATCCCAACCTCCTTTTAACATTATTTGGAATCCTTTATTTGATTCTGGTATTTTATAATTTGTAGGCAACTTCTTGTCTTTACTAGCATTGATGTTGTGAATAATTGAAGAAAGGTGTTCTGTTTTATCTGGGTATGTCGTTTTATTGCAAATAGTGCAAAAATATTTTTGTTTAACATAATAAGTACTATTTACATCAGCGGACTTATCAGGCTTAGATTTCCTACTTAATAATATACTTGCTAGTGTAATATTTTTGTTTTTTATAACTAAACTTCTAGCTGAATTACCAGCTTTATCCCTTATTGATACATCAATTCCTCGATCTAAAAGTTCTTCAACACATTCATTGGAGTTAGATTGACAAGCTATCATAAGCAAACTCCATCCATATTCATCTAATATATTTACCTTATCTGGGAATTCATTTAAAATAAGTCTCAGTTTATCAACTTCATTATTTTGTACTGTCATGTATAAATCCTGATTAGATATTGTATCAGTTGCATTATTGTTCGACCTTGGCTTTGTGTTTACTTTTTCACTGTTTTCATCGCAAACGGAAAAAGATTCTTCTACATCACCAACTTCTTCTAAATAAAGTTTTCTAGCTTCGTAGCCGTTTATGCATTGTATATTGGGAATTATTTTGGATTTCGAATCCGAAGGACGAACGAAGTTATTATATTCTTTACGAAACATAGCACAATTCTGAACCGAAAATATTAAGTAATGAAATAATAGGAAGATCCTGAGGTCAGACCATGACGAATAAGTGGTTTTTATTTATATTATTACAAGCTCGCAAATATTTAAATATCTGTATCGACTAATGGACACACCAATACATAATATCAAACACCTAAAAATTAACTTCTTAAACTGT
>NJDC01005614.1:11688-22086 GCA_002245475.1 Calephelis virginiensis
ATATTTACACTTTAATTAATTTACAAATTATACATTTTTACATTATATTACACCTTTTTAGCTTAAAGATTGGAGGGAACCCTCGAAAAGCGCGCCTTCCCCCTCCGACCGTTCCCGCCAACCTCCTATTTTTTTTTTTAGGTTAATTTGCCCCTCTCTGGGGCCGGCTAAGACCTTAAGGCTATGCTGCCACGTCTTCCGTATTAATTCTTATACAGTCATTAGTCATATCTTCCATATCAATTATTTCTTATACAGTCATTAGTCACTATTTACAAAGTCACCTCACGGACTTGAGTAAAGCGGTGGTCACTTCACACAAGTTCACTTTGGGAGATTTGGCGGCATACACTAATTTCTTCATGACTATTTCATTTGTGCACTTTCACTGAATAAAATTAAACTAATTCCCACCTAAATTAACTAATTTTACTCATAATTTACACTAAATTCAATAATTGTGAAAAAATTACGACCATTTTCGTTCACAATAGCGCCAAAACTTTTTTTTTAGTTATTTGCCCCTTTCTGGAGCCGGCTAAGGCCATGCTGCTACGTTTTCCATATTAATTATTTCTTATACAGTTATTAGTCACATGTCTTCCATATCAATTATTTCTTATGCAGTCATTAGTCACTATTTACAAAGTCACGTCAGGGTCTTGAGTAAAGCGGTGGTCACTTTACCCAAGCTCACTTTGGGAGATTTGGCGGCAGTGAGGAAATTCACGATACACTAATTTCTTCATCATTAATTTGTGCACTTTCACTGAACAAAATTAATCTAATTCCCACCATAATTAAATAATTTTACTCATAATTTACACTAAATTCAATATTTGTGAAAAAATATGTTCATCTTCATTCACGATGGCGCCAAAACTCCTTTTTTAGGTTAATTTGACCTTTTAAATTAACTAATTGTACTTATAGTTTACACTAAATTCAATAGTTGTGAAAAAATTACTACCATTTTCATTCACGATGGAGCCAAAACTCCTCATCTTTAGTACAAAATGCCACCAAAATTGACTAATTTCATTCAATGGCTACACGAAATTCAATTATTAAAAAAAACTTCGACCGTATTTTCTCTCGATGGCGCCAAAAACCCATGACATTTTATAAGATTGATTTTTGTCAATCATAGATTCAAAATGTCAAATGTATAATTTATTTGTCGTTTATGTATACCTTAACTAATTGAGTGACTGTTGTAAAACTTGGCTTTTAAAAAGTAACTATCTATAAACAATGCACTGGCACAGGAAAGTCAAGGCTTTAACCAAGAATTAAAACACTATTTATCACAAGCATTTCTACACATGAAGTACTCGTATATCCTATACTTTCCTGGCAAGAACAAAAAAAATGATAAGAAGCTTTGAGAATTATAAGTTCCCGTATTGGTTCGGGCTCCTTTGCAAAATAACTATCGGACTTCCTGCCAGGCAGATCGTCAAAGGCGAGCTTAGGCGTACCGTCACTTACACCGTCACATCCTACTAGGTAGAAGAGTTTTGCAGCGACTCGCACGGATCGGTCCCTCCGCCTTACCTATTCCTGCCGCCATAACGTCAGTGCTTGCCGTTGACTTGCCGTGGTTCGGAGGGTAAGGTAGCCGGTGAACCTACTTTTGGTTGGGGCCTAACATCCCGGCCTCCGGTTGGCAACGCACCATTACTATCTTTGGTGTCTCTAGGCGGCGTGAATTTCTTGCTATCAGGAAATCCGTCTACTTATGTGCCTTCCAACATCATAAAAAAGGTCTTACAGGTTGGCAACGCACTTAACACCAGGAAATGCGCCAACTTGATTGCTTTCCAATATCATAAAATATATATACTTAAGTTATATCATCCCATCCGAGCCCCAGCCGAAATCCATTAAAACAGATGTACAATAAGCCTTTATTATATTAATTCCGCGTAAACAGTGTAACTTTTGTGGTAAATAATCTTCGAATGACAATCACAGAATGTGACAAGCCTAACTAACGTTCCTACCGCCCACCAACGTGATAATAAGGTGCGCCGATTGCTCGGCGCGCTCGAACATGGTGTTCTTCAGGTGAGTAATGAAGGCCTCAATGCTCTCCACTCGCAAGTCCCTCTGGATGACACTATTTCTCCCATACCTTTGTGCGCCTGTGATCTTCCTGGTGCAGGCATTTTGGAAGCTCTGCAGGTTCTTCCGTTGGGTGGTGGAAATTAAGTTGTACCATGCTGGGGAGGCGGTTCGGATCTGACGTACGTCTTGTACAACCCTAGCTTTGTCTTCAGAGTGAGTCGCGAAGAGAGCACCGGGCGCAGAGCAGACATCGCCGCGCGCGCTATCCTGATCGTCTCCCTAACGTGGAAGCTCATTGTCAGTCCGGTGTCAATAGTGACCCCGAGGTATTTAACCTTTCGGGACCACTTTATCTCATGACCGCCGAGTTTTATCAGCGGTAGGACTTTACTTCACCTAAGTGTTAAGGCCTGCGTCTTATTCTGCGGCTGTGCCAGGTGATCGGCAACATAGGTCACTACTGCTGCAACATGGTCACCGTCGACAACCGGGTTGGGTTGAAATTGGCGCTCTAGGTGCTCGGCCAAGATCTCGGCGCGATCATTTGCGCGGTAGCGAGGGGTCCCGTCTGAGTGACGAAGGGGTCTAATGGACTGCGGTAAGTTAGTCAGCTGACGACATAGCCGATTTTATGACGACCAATCGACGTCAGCCTCCTTCAGAATCAGAATCAGAAAAATCTTTATTCACTTGAACCATACAAGTGGTATTTGTGCGCGTCGACATTTTTTTTTAAACTACCACCAGATCGAAATGGCGGCCACACACTGAGAAGATCCTTGATTCGCTTATCCCAGCTATCGATAGCTAGGTTAAGCAAATCGTCTTTAATGTCGGTAGTCAGTCTGTTAAGTTGTAATTTGAGGGTGGGGCAGCGGGTGTTTTGCCACCGCTTTCTCAGGGCTCTCTTGTTTTTAATTTTTCTGACTATAAAATCGGATAGGGGTTAGGAAGATTTTAATGGGATGATTTTGGAGGAATTTTGGGTGGCCTTTTTCAAGGAGCTCGTCAGTCAGTCTCCATCTCGTAAGAAAATTTGTTCCAGTCCAGTAGTAGACTTGGCGCTGGTGGCGAGAGTCGAGTGGGGATACCCGTGAAGACAGTGAGCACAGGCATATGGTCTGAGCCCGTGTCGTCAGGGATAACCTCCAGGTGTGGCCGCTGATTGAGGCCCTGGTGGGGGAGGGAGGTCCAAGTCACTATGTGGATAATGAGTTGGAGCCTCCGGACCACAAACCGAGTATCCCCGAGCCTCGGCGTCGGCGAAGAGTCACCTGCCCAGGGCGTTGCACTATGTGCCGCCTAGTACAAGCTGGCAGGACAAAATCCAAGTCGTAATTTCCAGGAACTTGTGTTAATAGATTGTTAACAACCCCCCGCAAGTACCGAAAACACACAATAGATTACGCTAATCATCTAATTAAGGTACTTAAATGCAGGTGCAAGGTAAGTTACACGGAAAGATGTTTTGCATTTTCAAATCAGTTGCATTTTACGCACGCTTTTGATTAAAGTATCTTCACGCCCATATCCCCGAAGAGGTAGGCAGAGGCACAACCAGGGCACCCACGACTAGCCGAAGATACTAAGTCCCACAATGTGATAGGTGGCAAGCCTATCGCCAACCGGGCACATATCCTATCCTGAGCAACATTTTTTTTTATTAGAAAATTGGAAAAACCCAATTTTCTTTTTGTTGCCCGACCCGGGATTCGAACCCGGGACCTCATGCAGTCAAGTCCAACAACTGAACCGCTAGACCACAGAGGCGATTACATCTCTCAAAATTATTTACAAAGTGAATCTAGTTTTTTGTGATGAAACATTCGGTAGAAGGTTTTTAAGTACTTTTTTTTACAAAAATATCTTAAATTATTTATGTACTATGAGTTTGTATTGAGAATGTAAGCAGAGAAATTTTGTAGATTTATTTATATTTTTGAAATTTATGGGATGCAACTTTTTTTATCCTGATATATCCAGCTTAATTTTTAAGTTGTTGTAAATAAAACATTTGAGTTTAGACATAGTACATTTTTGAGATTTATAGTTTCATAGATCATATTCATAAATTTGAGTATAGTTTTCTAGATCTAGAAAAGGCCCGTGAGTGATTTTAGTCTTTTTTCCAGATCGAGTCATAACTATGACGAAACTTGACTTTTTCCAAGAATGGGTGAAACACGAAAAAAAACGAAAGAAATACTCGCATATTTGACGCCTAACGCGAAAAACATTGTCTAAAAGATGTTTCTGATGAAATTAAAAAAAAAACCTAAGATACAAATTTCTAGCCCGTCATCGAAATTAAATGAAAAATGGAGTTCAACAAAATCTAATAAAAAAATGTTTTTGATAAAACATAAAGACTGGTTGGAGAGATGTGGAATAGAACTTGCGGCACCTATAAACGGGCTATCAGCTTCAACAGGAACTTAAACTGCAGGACGTCCCAAGGAGTCCTTTGATGATTCGTCGTGAAAGACAAAGAGACAAAAAGTTGAAGATCTCTTGGGAACAAGAAGTGCGAATGAGCTAATTGTAGCTGCAGAGTTAGCTACTCGGAAGGAAGGGCATCGCAGTGTGGCTAAATAAATAAAAGAAGTGGGTGATTCTCCAAAAACGACGAAATGTTGTGATCAAGGTAGGCAAATAACTCCGGACGAAGCGTTAGTTTATTTTTTGTATAGACGTTAAATTGACTACGCACGCATTCAAACAAACAAGAAAGTGGTCATTGAAGGCACGCCATCTAGTTTATCCATCATTCTATAGATTGGGTAAGTCGAAAGCTTCTTGTTACTCTTCTGATGAACACATTTCTGTAATTGAAACTCGAGCTGAAATTAAACTTCAGGCAATTTTAAATAAAACTACTGAACGATTAATTGAGGTTATTAAAAGTGTGCTACCTCGTTCATCTTATACTTTGATAAGTAAATGGGGCTATGATGGGAGTTCAGGGCACAGTACATAGAAACAGAGATTCGAAAACAAAACCGCTACTGACGAATTTCTTCTCGTTTACTCATTTGTCCCTTTGAGGTTGATAGAAAACGACATTGTAAATTGGCAGAATCCGCAACCATCCTCTGCCCTTTAATGTCGTTTACTGTCGTCCTATCAAATTCATCTTCGCTAAGGAGACAACTGAGTTCACTAAGGACGAAACCAATAAAATTTTAGAGCAAATAAATGAGCTTGATCCAAGTGTCTGTGGCGTGGATGGAACTCAAATGTCTGTTAAACACAATTTATTGTTGACGACGACCGATGAAAAAAATTAACAACAGCAAAGGGAACAACATTCGTGTACGCAAGTGTAATCGGGAGCGATCGGAACACGAGACACGGTGTGGGAGGCAGGAGTCGACTGACGCACCAATCGCGCGCTCGGATCGGCGCCACGTCCCGCTTGACCACCTAACAGACCTAAATAATTGATTCTACGCATCTAACGACTCTTGCCAACTTATGTGCCGGAGATTGTAACTGCTTTTCTTCTAAATTATAAAGCAAATCGCCGGAGATACCTAACTTTACAAACTTAAAAAAAAATGGAATGGACAACTGGTGACACTAAAGAGTGTATAAATACTACGTAATAGGTGACACCTAAAATGCGTATGTAGAAGTTGAAAGGTCTAAGTGGAAAATCGGAAAGTTAAATAAAAAAGTTATCTACTAATTTGGAAAAGATCCTTACGGACTTAAAATCGATATTACTTGTATAATCAAATTGATACTGTCATGTTTAACACTTTCGCAGCCATTAATAAGCAATCACAAAACAATACTCAATGAAAACACAAAAATAAATCCATTTTATCTTAATATACGAATTACTACATGACGATTTTTTTATAATATTGGAAGGCAAATTTAAAGCAAGCAGACGGATTTACTGATGGTGAGAAATCTACACCGTCCAGACACACCCAGAGTGGTAATGGTGCATTGCCAACTGGTGAACGGGATGTTAGCCATCGAGCAAAAGTGAGGATGTAAGTTTGTAAATTCTCCTTTATGCTAAAAATACTTCGCACCTCCTGATCGGTGTGCGTTACCAAAGCAAGTTGCACCTAGACTGATATGAGTGGGACAAATAATTAGTGCTTGATGTGCTGTAAATGTGCGCAGAATAAAAAAGTTGTGCATGTTGACGTTTTGGAAATAAACGGAAAAAACACTTCTTACTGGGGTAGCGTTACCCCAGCAAGAAAAATCTAAACTAATTATCGGAGAGCTAAGTACACAAAAATTGGGTATTTTTGTCGATTTCCATCATCTGGTTTTCCATCATCAGATCCAGACTTGGTGGCAATGAGACCACCTCTCAAGTACGCTCTTTCAAAAAAAACAATAGAATCGATTGAGAAATAACGGAGAAATCGATTAACATACCTACATAAAAAAATATAGGAGTCAAACATATAACCTCCTCCTTTTTTCTCAGTTAGTTAACGAACAAGGGACAGTACTACGACGTCTCCAAACATGTCAATTATAGAATTCAATGTTGATTGAAGAATAAACAAATCAAAATATAATCAACTTTTTAGGAGCTGTTAAAAAATCGATACACACAAAATAAAGTCAATTCTGAATATTTAACGGGGCGTCTCACGTTACTGCTTCAAATTGTGTTTATGGGTACCTTATTTAGGTGCCGGTATCTACGGGTATTTATACAGGGGGCTGGTTGCGTATCTTTTTGGTGATGGTCACTGGGTCAAGTGTATATCAAATACCTGTCAAATGACGTGTTTTGTATCTGATATCTCCAGTGTACTTCTGTTGGTCACTTGAAATAGCAAATACTAAAACACTTAATTTGACAGCTACTTGATGTACCCTTCACTCAGAGATCATCACTAAACGGTACGCAATCAGTCCCCAGATACTTGTTGACTAACAGTATGGTGTCGGTACAATTTTGGAACCAGTATCCAGGTATCGAAATGACAAAAACGGTTAAGAACA
This sequence comes from Calephelis virginiensis, assembly GCA_002245475.1. Classification (NCBI taxonomy): domain Eukaryota; kingdom Metazoa; phylum Arthropoda; class Insecta; order Lepidoptera; family Riodinidae; genus Calephelis; species Calephelis virginiensis. The sequence continues at coordinate 18,742 of NJDC01005614.1, forward strand.
GGACATATAAGGTTGGCAACGCACAATTACCACCTATGGTGTCTCTAGGCGGTGTGAATTTCTTACCATCAGGAAATCCGTCTGCTTATTTGCCTTCCTATAACATAAAAAAAAAATACAAAACCTGTACTTCTGGTACAGGTTCCAAACCTTGGTGTCAAGCTTCTGCCTATTATTTTTTTTGTATACGTATGACAGCACTATACAAAAAAAAAATCACATATTACTGTTACAATCTTCTCCTATCTCCTCCTGTTATACCTCTAAGGGTCTAAATAGAAACACCTCATTGTAAGCTAACTTTTGCAAAATAAATAGCGCTGAGAATTTAAGCGAGTTCTCTTTAATATTATATTCTTATTTACTAATGACATCTTAATCTACTTAAAACAAATAAAATTATTTAGATAGTTCTTTAGCTATACTTTTTAATGCTTCAGTCTGTTCTTTTAATAACCTAAGCTTTTGCTTTAAATAACTTTTTTTAAAATTCCAATATGATTCTTTCATATCAATTTTTCTTTTTTCTTGCACGGCAATAATATCGCAATTAAAGTAACAATTATTTCTATGTTTTGAATTTTTTTCACAACTTTTTATCCTAACTTTTCTTTTCTCATCGGGTATTTCAAATTCCTTTGATTCTAATGGTGATTCAGGTTCACTGAAGGATGCTAATATTTCATCATTGCAATTTGCTTGATTGTTATAAGACAGGGGTACAAACTCAGTCTGATTCTGATAGTAATCAGCTGGTTTCAGCCCTAAGGCTTCATGTTCTGCTTCTGTTAGGGATAAAGGTAGTTCTCTATTTGGTTTTGCTTGTTTTTTCTTAATTTTTGAATGCATATCTTGCCATGTCTAAAAGAAGAAATATATCATAATAAGTTTAATTTCTAAAGTATTAAATTTAATGTAACAAACTGCTGATAAAAACAAAGAAGTAGAGGCCCAAGAAAACTAGTTTATAATTTTTATAATGTGATTAACATTTTGATTGTTGGCTTTGCTTTCTTCTCGTAACTGATTGATGGGAACTTTATTTAGCACAAGCCCTGTGTTGGTCCATGTAAGCTGAATAGGTCCATCTGCCTCTGTGCCAAGCAGTTCGGAAGAAGCGAGCACTGGTTTAAATATAGGTTGTCACTAATAAGACTACTAGTGTTAGAGTGCTGTGCAGCAACCTGTTTGAGATCCACCGCCCTGTATATTCCTGCCGCCATAATGACTGTAATGGTCCGACCTGGAGCGAAGGGTAGCTTGTAAACTTGAACAAAAGCCTAACATCCTTGCCACATGACACCAACACACCTGTACATCTATGGTGTTTATAGGTCACTGTTATCTCTTACCATCAGGACAGTCGTGTGCTTGTTTGCTGAACTCTAAAAAATAAAAAATTCATGTAATTACTGTCAGAATAAACCAATCCTATATTTAACCACAAATACTAGTTAAAGTAATAATGAAACTATACTATTTCCATTTCTTTATTTTCTCAATGACAGATTGACGACCATGTAATTTTGTGTTGTTTACGTTAAAATGTCACACAAATAATACTTCATGGATGCAATGTGCTACATAATATAATGATTATTAAAGGAGCTATATCGACAAACGTAACACGACGAACGTAAAACGTAACATACCAGTTATTATACAAAATTTAAGAAACTAAGCTAATGCCGGATACTTTTGTACAAAAAAAAGCATCTTCATATTCCCAGAGCAGTAGGCAGAGGCACAACCAGGACACCCACGACTAGCCGAAGACACTATGTCCCACAATATCACATTATGGGACTTAGGTGGCAAGCCTATCGCCCACTGGGCACATTTCCAATCCCGAGCAACATTTTTTTTATACGAAAATTGGAAAAACCCAATTTCATTTTTATTGCCCGACCCGGGATTGGAACCCAGGACCTCATGCAGTCAAGTCCAACAACTGAACCACTAGACCACAGAGACGACTTTTGTACAAATTTATTAATAAATAATTTAACTGTAATTTATCAAAACATTGTTTAAATGATTTAAATTTCATTTAATTCTTTTGAATTGGGTACATTTTATAATTTATTGAATCAGGCGTTACTTTGCGGAAATCCATTAAAACAGATGTAAAATAAGCTTTTATTTTGCTAATTCCGCGTAAGCAGTGTAACTGTTGTGGCAAATAATCCTCCAAACGACACAGAATGTGACAACCCTAACTGACGTTCCCACCACCCACCTCCGCGACCAGGGGGGTGATTATGTGTCTCAGTTGTCAACTCAAACTGTAAAAGTGTACATCACCCCCCAGAACACGAATATAGGAAGAGCTCAGGAAACAATATAAATTGTCACGTTCTTTACATATGACAACCCTACCTAAAGTTCCCACCTCCGCGGCCAGATCACAAATAGAGTAATTACACAGGAAACAAAACCACTTGTCACGTCCTTTGCCAACTTTGTCGAAGCACTCACCACAGAGAACACCAAATCGCACTCGACGAAAGTTTCGCCTCTACACCGAGGCATCCTCAGGAATTCGACCGTACCGTACAAATAACGACACACGAGTGACTTGCCGCCGCCTCGATTGCGCCTTATATAGACCAAACCCCCCCCAATATCAATTATTCGTAACCGCTTCACAAATCGATTGTGGAATTCTGTGCGACTCGATTGCTGCTAAAAATTCGTAATAATGGGGAATTCGATATATTTATTTGTTCATTCAACAATGTTCTGGACACATTATTGTGTTTTATGATTTCTAATTGTTCTAAAATATTTAGGCCCACTTGCACCAAATATTGATTAAATATTTTTTAAACTCATTTAGTTACATATGTTTACATTTAATCAATTTATCGTAAAAAAAATTAGTGCTGTTTTGCACCAAGAGATTCAAATAACAGTTTAGCTAAACAAAATTAACACATGGGTAAAACAGTTTTTGTACTTTCCCTTTATCACTTGAGACGAAAGGGAGCAAAAAATTTATGACAAATAAAGAAAATAATGAAAAAATATGCGTAGAACTATTAGAATATATTAGAATTTGACGTTAAGTTGACAAGTGATATTACTTCCACGTTGATGAACTTCATTGTATTTCAAAGTTTGCATTTTTACCGTTCTACGCATAGGTACATTGTGATGGTTTTTCTAGTTTTGTTTGTTGCGTTCTTTGTTAAAAATATGAGTTGACCCTTACTTTTATTAATTTACCTACCTTTACCTTTTACTAATTAAAATATAGGCAAACTTAAAGAAATTGCACAAACCTTCATATCAATTGTGATGACATATGTTGAATTGAAGTAAATATAAAGTTGTATTTTTTTG
>NJDC01005614.1:22866-51300 GCA_002245475.1 Calephelis virginiensis
GGATTTATCGAAATGTTTATTTCTTAACGCCGCTAGGTATATGTTCTTTGTAACATTTATATTTGCAATGTATATGTTTGTGAAATAAACATTTTGATAAATCCCATTTTACAAAACATCTTTTGGAACCTGGTCACAATTTGGCTAGTGATCACTCCTTCGAAATAATTCATACTTGTGAAAAAGGAATTAGGCTAAATATTTTAGAACAACTAGAAATCATAAAACACACTAATGTATCCAGAACATTGTTGAAATTATGTTAATGTGTATATGTTAAAATGTATATAAATATTTAATTTTTTAAAATATAATTAAATATTTGCACACCACAATATGGTAGAATATATTGTATTCTTAAATATCTTTGTAACAACTTTATCACACACATATTCCGCAAATAAATAATTTTCATTTTCATTATTTTCATGCATACCGCTTGTACCTTAAGCTTTGGTAGTGATTTTGAAACAGCAGATCCCATAATTCTTAATGCGGCCGCAACACGTTCACGCACTTACAACAGTGGTAATAGCGGGCTACTATTTTTATTCTTCAAAGTAATTACAAAACTTAATCAACAATTCTCTTGCCTGCATTTTTAGAAAAGATTTCATTATTGACACCTGTACTGTTACTCTTGAAGCTCAATTCATGCAATATTGAAAATTGGAATCGAATTTGTCATTTTAGGTAGTCTTGAACACAATACTGGCGAAATAATAAGTTTTAGCTACTAGTAAATACTAAACTTTTTTTATAGGATTTGTTGAATTTATTTGTAACTAAATGTTAATAATCCACTTGTACTGTGTTATGTGTGTATGTACTGTGTGAAGTTACCTATTGATTATTTGATATTTTAATTGTTTGTTGAAAGAAAATTTATATTGTGTTGACTTTTTTTAGACTGCAATTGTTAAACTTTTTTAATTAATTTTACTTCCGAAAGAAGGTCCTTAAAATTTATTAACTATCTTATATTCACAATGCGGTCAACTACGGATCCCACAAAAAAAATTTACATAAACTTTTAGTTTGCCACCGTACCCCCGCATGAATTGCCGGCCTTTCAATTTTTGTAATCGCATAACAAGTAAAATATTGACATTTTCATTGAAAAATTTTCTAAGTACATTTTAAAAATCAACTATTAAAAAAACTATGATACCTACAAAAATATACATAAGATTTTATTGTTTATCTGCATTGTAACTTTCTGAATTGGGAATTAAAAATAAATTTCACATAAATGATAACAATGACGCCTCAGCATCCCGTTTCCTACACACTAACCAATATAAATACTACTACTTACTAAAAATATAATTGTTATGAATATGATTCTTTGTGTATTATATGTATATATATACAATTTTTTTTATAGTAATAAATACACAACACCTATATATACCACAAAAGAAAATCATCAACTCACTATTAGTAATAAATGAAACTGCGAAACCCAGTGCATGCCAATGCTTTTTCCTACAAAATAACGATTATAAAAATTAAATGCAAATATTAGTTATCTACAAATTTCTTACTTTTCGCCATTGCTTCCAGGTTTTTCTAGCGCCTGGTATTGAATTACACTCGTTAGCAATTTCTTGCCACAGCCTTTGAGAATCTTTATAGTTAAAACCTTGACTAACTTTGCAGGAGATAAGCTCTGGGTGCTTCGACATTAGTTCAGAAAGCTTCTTTTTTTGGTGTGCTGTTACATAAATACATCTTTGTCTTCTCTTATCATCCATTTTATTTTATTTCTACTAATTTTGGAAACTCAAAAAGTAGAAAACTTAAGCGGCCAATTCCAACAGAATTATTATAGTGTGTATCGGTTTAACATGTTTTTCCACGTTATATTATAGAACGGGAAACGCAGAGTTTGTTTCACAGGATTGTTTGCTGGTTATGTATAAATTTCAACTGTCGTTAATTTCTTACTTTTAACACTTTTTTATTTTTAAACATCTTGTTTTGAAAATTGAAAATAGGTCACAAATAGTTGTTTTTTTTTTAAGTTAATTTGCCCCTTTCTGGGGCCGGCTAAGACCTTTAGGCCATGCTGCCACGTCTTCCGTAATAATAAATTCTTTTTCATATTAAAATTTTAAATTCATTTCTTCAGTTTCTTAACATATTGTCTTCCCCTTTTTAAAAGTCATTTCCTTCACTAAGACAAAGCTTATTTGAGTCCTTCAATACGTCTTTAGTTTTAATTTCTTGAAGTTTACATATTATGTTTCTCCGTTAATTTGTTTTATAGTACGTCACATCCTTGAATTACGATTATTTTCACACAAATTATAAAACTAAAATTCTGAACACCAAAATCATCTTCTTTCATGTTGGCGCCAAAACTTCTACGACAGTGCAAAAAGTAGTTTTAATATTCTTTTTTTTACCTCTATATTTTATACTAGTCTTATATTATGTAATAAACCCATATCTTAATATTTCATGTCTTTTGCTAGTTTCGTCTTCAAATTTCTTTCTTGTTCAGGCCTCTGCCTCTTCTGTCGTGATAAAACTCTACAATAGTCTTTCACTAGTATAGTTTATTTACTAAATCACATTTACACACAACTAAGTGATATTTACACTTTAATTAATTTACAAGCGCGCCTTTCTCCTCTGACCGTTCCCGCCAACCGCCCTTTTTTTTCTCAAAAACTTTTGTGAAGTTAAGAAGAAGAATAGGGATGGAAGGATGGCGATTTCTTGATCGAAGAATTGTTTTCTTGGTCAAACTAATAAAAATCGATTCTTTTACTCGAAATTTTTCGTCCAAATTTAAAAATTACAATGTTTCACTAAATTTCTCCAAAGTTTACTAAATGAAATTATGCTTAACTTGCATATTCGGTTATAATCGGTATCGGTTATAATTGTCGGTCAGAAATTATCGTTGTTGTGTGAGTTATTGTTACATAGAACATAGCATGCTGTATTAATTGACTTATTTTTGTGATGTACTTGTATTGCGAATTGTGGGACAAACATTCAACATTTTTGAAAATTAGCAGGCTATTGAGTTGAGTGCGATTGCTTGCTCGAATCTACGTAGATCATATTCTACAATCGACGAACTCGTAAAAATATTTTTAATAGTTAAATATAACATAATTGATAAAACATTTCGATGTTTTATTCTCTATTTTTGGTCTTGTATTTTATTTAATTAGGAAAATGCAAGTTCAAAATCAAATCAAAAATTATTTCTTCGATTGTTTTATGAATCGATTTTACAGTTTCGATTTACAACGATAAAATCGATATTTTCCGAAAGGAATTGTCATCCCTCAAGACAATTTCTATTGTGGCCAACATGTTACTGATGTTGCTATTTGTAAAAATATAAAATATCATGAGATGTTTTTTAACTATTAGACTATTTTGTCTAAATAATGTCTTTTTGTTATGTTAAGCTGTTTCTTGGCATATTTCAAAAAGAAAATTTATTAATATCTAAAATGTCGCAGCGTCATCTATCAGAAAATATGTTAAAAAACAATTGTTTAACTGTTTACATTAGAGATGTCGCTAGCGTTTACGCAAAGATGTGGCAAAGACCCCCCTTCCCCCCGTATTCATCCCCCTGATTTAGTTCACAAATACCAGACAAACACAAATTATTGCAAATTATAAAGACTTATGTTCACGAACGCGGACGGAAAGTGCGTTTTGGTAAACCAGCTTGATTTTTGCTTTGGTTTACAAAAAATAATTAATTTGCAATATAATTATGATATGACAGAAGTGTAAAGTATTATCAATAAGTTGTGTAGTTTTGTGGACAATAATGGCTGGCTTCAAGGAAATCGTATCACAAAGATTTCTAAAATTTTTTGTTGGAGCTTTTGTTTTAATACAACTGGCGGAACACGTAAGTGACATGATTTAAGTTTATTGTCAGATATGTAAAACATTTACTTAGCTTTAATCGTTGTACTACGGAGATATACCTTTACGAAAGCAGCCACTTAATGTAGGTACTAAATTATGTTTGCTTTGCAAAATAAAACTACACATCGGTGAAACAACTACGCCTTCGAGTAGGATTATCATGATTTTGTGTTTTAAAACTTTTACTGATTTTTTTTATTCTAGATTTTATATTTTGTTACCAATGTAATTTGTATTGTGCTTTTGGAATAAAAGTATATCAAGTGTTAAGTTGTATTTAACTTTGTAATAGCTGCTATTTTATCATGTAAGCCAATTAATTTATGATTTAGATCTCTTCTCAACTGTCCAAAGTTATAATGTATTTATACCTGCCCTATATTAAAAACACTCTTTGAACTTAAGCTGGTCAACTTTATTAACTAAGATAAGTGATGTGCTTTATTTTACTAGTCTGATAACTTCAGTCTAGTAAAATAAAGCAAAGTAAATAAATATTCCTAGAGAAATTACCTAAATTGATCTAACCTGAAAACTGAACATTGCAGAAAAATATGTTAAAATGTCACTTCTCCTATAATAAATTATATTGGCTTTAGGATTTGATCAATACTGCCTTTTTGAGCTAGTACATACATTTTGTTTTTAAAATTTTACAAATTTTACTTCCAATAATTAGTAAACAGGTACATATTATAGAAACCAATATTTGATAAGTAATATACAAATATTTAAGATATTTCTTGTGATAAGCAAGCCATTGTTCTATCCAGTTTTATCTTGATTATAGTGAATGTTTAAAGTAGTTTGCAAAACATTTAAACTTTCTGTACAACTTGTAATTATATTATTTGTTATTTATCTAATATCCCCTTATATTCCTTTAGTTTAAGAAAATATTTAATGGATAAATTAACATTGTTTTTCTTGCATAGTATAGAAAAGTAGTTAATGTTTAAGAATTTAGGAATAGTTTTATATCTCATAATCTATTACATATGTGTGCCACATACTTTTATTTTGATTTTTCTATAGAAACAAAAAAATAAATAAATGAAAAATAACTAGACATAGATATAAAATGACGAATTGACCCCGTGTTGGTTCGGGTGCCTTTGTAGAATAGACCATCTGCCTTCCTGCCAGGCAGTTCGTAAAAGGCAAGCATAGGCTCACCGTTACTAACACCGTGACATCTGACAAGGTGGTAGAGTTTAGCAGCGACTTGCCTGGATTGGTACCACTGCCTTACCTATTCCTGCTACCATAACGTCATGATGTGTTCCGGTTTGGAGGGTAAGGTAGCCAGTAAACTTACTTTTGCTTGAGGCCTAACATCCCGGCCTCAGGTTGGCAACGCACCATTACCACCTTTGGTGTCTCTAGGCGGCGTGTATTTCTTAACATCAGGAAATCCGTCTGCTTGCTTAAAGCGCTTAAAGATATTTGTGTAACAACTTTACATGATAATAAAATACAAACCTAAAAAAACCTTTGTAGTCTTGCAGTCCCGCGTCGGACTAGACTTTGTGAGTTTTCCCGGGTCGGGCAACAAAATAGAAAATGTACATTTTTAATTTTCTATGAAAAAAAAAAATTGCCAGGGATTGGATATGTGCCAGGTTGGCAATAGGCTTGCCACCTATCACATTGTGGGACTTAGTGTCTTTGGCTAGTTGTGGGTGCCTTGGTTCTGCCTGTACCTGGGTGATTCTAGTTTTCGGTCACATTTGATTTCCTGGTCAAAATTCTATATTTATGAAATTAAATTTCTCAAACTTTCAAAATGTTATTTCTACAGTGGTCTACTTTGCTACGTATTGCTTATTACTATAAACTAATTAATTAAAAAGATATTAAACATGAAATTGCCAAAATTTCATTTCCATCCACCGTACATTCCGAGGTTGCTTGGCTTAGACACCATTTGCTAACACTTTTCGCATGTAATCTTGTTATATTTTGTACTTTAACATTACATAAAATACTAATATTTACCATTTTAAACATAAGGATGACCTAGTGCATCTGCAATATTGAGAGAACGTACGTTTAAATTTTGTCACGCGAAAATTTTCATTTCCATCCAAGCAAATGGTTTTTATATTTTTGACCAAATCTGCATCTGTAGCTGCACGTCCAAACATGTTTCGCGTACCCCGCGCCCCAGTCTGTAGTGCATTCTAAACGAGATAGGACGTGCACATTGTTTCGCAGAGAAAGTTTTTTTTTTATTTCAAATTATAATTTTGTCACAGGTAAGCCTTCATTTCTATCCTTTGCCTATTTTAATGACTTTTGTTACTAGTATTATTAATAATACATTGTGGGAATGGCTATTGAAACACCTTCTAAAAGTATGTCGCATGGCCTCGAAAAATATAAGAATGCGAAGAAAATTTAAATTAACTACTGAAACTTCATTTCCATCCACTTGATTTGAACAGATTTGAATTGAAATGAGTAAAAATGCTTTTTTCTTTATTTTAATTATTATATAATGGATTATGTGTTGAAAAATGTCGCTAGTAAGGATTTGTGTATTAAGCAACAAAAAAATTAGGTGTTGAATTATAAATGCAGTCTTGTTCTTAATAATCTAAATTCTAAAGGACTAGATTGAATTAATAATTCAATACGTATTTTTGGGGTTAGTAGTTAATACATAAATGCTTAATCGTGACCTTTTTAAGCACTTTATTAACTATATAATAATTAAAATAAAGAAAAAAAACATTATTTCAGGTATATGGTATGCGTTTCGACAGATTCAATTGGATTTTGCATGATGGTTTTAACAGGTATTTTATTACAGGTATTTGCTAAATAAATATGTCTAAAATAAATAACAAAAAATACGAAAGATGAAAAGGTAGCTAAAGATTGGGCATGTAGGAGAAATAAATATCAAGAAATTAAAAACAACCTTTAGGTTTATAGAATTTACCAAGAAAAAGAAAGAGAAAGGTATCTTAAAAAAAAAGAAAAACAATTGTAGTAAGTATAAAAGACATGTCTGCAAGAAAACAAAGAGAACAGTGACGCTGCTGGAAAAAAAATCTTTAAATTACCTGAAGAAAAAAATAGCGAAAAAATATTGAACGCATTCTTGTAGAAAACTCCCCACCAGAGAGTGAAAATGAAAACTTGGTGGAAAAACAACGTCAAAATGAATCCTGCTATAATCAAAAACCTACAGATCCGTTAGCTCCAGCTCCAACCTCAGATATAAAATCCATATCGCATCAGCCGTCAGATGTTACTAAAACTATTCAAGCGTTAAACCCAATATTACTCAAATGAGGTACGATAACAGATCAATAAGGAGCTTAAAAGGGAATGTGCTGTACTGCATAAAAATAAGAAGGAAACAAAAGTTCTACAACAGTCAAAAGATACAGTGGAAAAAAGTTGATAAAATATTACAAGAAGTGAGAGACTAAAAGAAAGTAGAAGTTAAAAAGAAACTGATTCTTACAGAAAATATAGCCCAAGGTTTTTTTCAAAACTATAGTAGCTGTGATAAAAAAGGTAAAAGAAACCTTGCTCAGAGCACTAGAAACAAAGAGAGAATGAAAAAACATCGTGTTCTTTCTAAATTACCCTTTGCCCTTAGTAAAATTGTTTCAGAAAGAAATAAAAAAAGAAATAACAATTCAAATAATCCTACAAATTACACCAGACACATAATGTGACAAGCCTAACTAACGATCCCACCGCCTACCTCCGCGACCAGAACAAGAATAAAGGAAGAAATAAAAAAATAAATGCCTATTTTACATCTGTTATAATGGATTTCCGCAAATTAACGCTTGATTCAATAAAGTGTTGCTAAATATAACTTTATTTATCACTTGTTAATGTTAAAACTGGTGTGAAACAAATTGTTTTTGTTCTATTATGTTCAAGAAGAGTTTAGTAAAACGGCGCTAAATAACATTGGATTGTGATTTGTGAAACTATCTCTTAAAATATTGTTTTTCTAAATAAATCTACTAAGTTAATAATTAGGTAAAGTACAAGGAGTTGCGATTGTGTATGAATATAACCAAAGAATGGTTGCATTTATTTAACCAAATATTATTGTCTTTTAAGTTTTTTCCTACTTTTTAACAAAAGTCACATATGTTTTGCCTTATTAACGAGAGTAGGAGACTTAAATAAAACGAAACACTGGACTTATTACTTATAAATGTAAAAAAAATAAAGTATTATGTACAACTAACATTACCTCTTGTTCAATTTCCATATAACCGGTTTTCATTTTAATCCAATTCTTTTCATTTCCATCCTATCGTTTTTCATTTCCGTCCGTTGCATCATTACTATCCATCTATTTATATCGTAAATAGACGTAGCAGACTAAGGCAATTCAGCGATTAGAGTAAGTAATATCTTTCAAAAATTTTGATTCTAAAAAAATTGCCGAATGGGACCAAAAAAGTAGAACCACCCACCTACCTCTTCGGGATATGTGCGTGAGGATACTTTTTTTTTTAAATATCCATCTGTTTGTCTGGATGATAATTTTTGTAAGGATCAGCTTCTTATCTGTCATTTGAAGATACAGGGCATTAGATAGGCTTCTTTTTATAACAGTTTCCAAAAAATCAGAGTTAAGTTACAACTACACAAATGGAGTAGCTGGGCACTACTAGTATCTGGGTAAAAATCCACAGTTAAACAAATCTGTTTATATTTTATTTATTTTGAAATTTTCAACTCTTATCATCATGTCACTTTTTTCACTGATTATTGTAACTAATTTAAAATAAAGTAGCCAATTGCGACTCGGACTCTCCCTTCAAGGCCTCCATAGTAGCAAGAAAGGATTAGGTGTTATATTCAGAGTGCTGAATAGTATATGTAATAATGTATGACCCAAAATAACTTTATTTCAATAGCCCAAAATAACTTTGTTCTTTAGAGAATTTGTATGAAGCACAAAATTAAATTTTTGCAGTTTTTAAAAATGGGCTTTCTCTCAAAAACTTGTACAAACCAATTTTTGCTGTTGAAGTTCTTATTGAGATCTACAGCATAGTTATTTTTGATTTTATTTATAATGTAAGCAATCACTGAACAAGCAAGAGTGTCTTCTGATGATAAGAGACAACTGTGGCTCTTAAATATCTTAGGCTAATTGTGCAAGGCTACCAGCTACTTTACGTTTGGGACTGAAACATCACAGATTAAGTATGACGGCAGGAATAAATAAGATGGTGAACCCGTACCTGGTCAAGTTGCTGTACAGCACTCTATCATACAGAAGTCTTGTTAGTAATGACCTATTTAACCTATGCTCACCCTTTTTTAACTGCCTGGTAGAGACAGAGAGAGAGGTTTTATTCGACTTAGCAAACCCAGACCAACACATAGATTCAATCTCTAAATTTAGAAGTTAAAGTGGGTACAAAGTGGTTGACTTTGAGAAAAATGGGTTTAAAAAGCATGAAAGTAGGATAAAATGCGGTCGAAATGAGAGCGCTATGGAAAATATGAGGTGTAACACTAGCTGACCGCAGTCATATCAGTATGATCTGAGAAAGAGTGGGATTGAAAGAAAGTGTTGGTGTTAAAATGCGAAAGGGCATGCTCCGATGGTTTGATCATGTGGAAAGAATGACAGAAGCAGACATACAATGTGAATGTTGATGGATGTAGGTACCCGGGGAGTACCAAGGCTTTCATTCCACAATCAGATCACTCGGACATTATCCAAGGGTGCTGTCAAGAGTCTCCAGAACCGACGTGTTTGTATGAAAAGGGTAATTAATGTGAAGGAAGCCAGGCAGGTTTGTCAGGATCGTGAGGTCTGGTACTTGATACTCTCAGCCTACCCCTTAAGGGAATTGGCGTGAAGATATGTATGTATGTATGTATGAGTTTAAAAATTCTAGTCTCTTTTAATATGGCTTTAAATTGTAGAGTTCCCGAACATTATATTTTATTATTTGATATATTTTTTAATTTTAGTTTCATGCCTTTTGTGAGACTAAGGTTTAGATATAAGGAAATATTATTGAGTCCCATTGTGTAACTGTTTTGTTAATCTTTCATTTGCCATTCTTTCCATGTTAATGAACCAACGGAACATCCGTTTTCTCATTTTTACACTTACACTTTCTTTCAGTCCCACTCTCTCTCTCTCTCTCTCTCTCTGATCTTACTGTTGCGAATGCGGTCTGCGCGCGTAACACTAGGCTTTCCATAGCACTCTTATCTTTTCATTTATTTTACTTAATATTACCTTTGTATACATACCTAAAATATTTTTTTAACAAAATACATATTTTTGTTAGGAGTTGTGGAAGAAATTGTGAAATTAAGCTAGCTTTACATAAGTATAAATGTATGTCATATAAACAGTAACCATTGCTAACACTTCAATCCTCTAGCATCAATTGAAGCAATCAAGACCCTCATCCAGAACCAATTGAAATGGTACTGTAGTTTAATAAAACATATTAGCAGCAATTATAACCATTTAAGTGCAATTGTCCAACAGACATATTGTGTGCAGCCAGTATATAAAAATAGTTGCCTATGTTTATAAGATTCCAACAAAAAAATCTATATTAAATTCATTAATATAGATTTTTTTGTTAGAATCATTTTTTCATTTTACAATCATTTATTAAAATAAAATCTATTTATAGTCTTAACATATGAAATACGCAATATATATGTTTGAAGTATCGATTCAGTATCTCAATTGTTCAAATTCCAATAGTCTTTTAACGTTTTGACCATTATTTTTTTTAAGAAGGTTCATATTTTTCTAAAAAAAAAACCCTCGGCGGGCCGGAATAAAACCTCTCAAGGGCCGTAACTTGCCCACCACAAATTTAGACACAATTAAATGAGGTAGGTATAGGTACCTATTTTTAAAGTTTCTACGACCATAATATTATCTCTCTGTTTACCTATATTGTTTCTGAAGTTACATGTAATGTACACACCAAAATTGTTTGGTATATTGAGGGTAACTGCTTTAAAATTCAGTTGCAAGGTTTTTCTGTCAGTAACTTACAAAAAGTTCATAGAATGTTTAAAATGTCGTTAATATTTTGTTATTAACCATAATTTAAATCATTCTGTATATTAATTGATACTTTAGACATATAGTAGGCAGTGTCCATTTCAAAAAATGTGGATTTTGAGCCAATGAATTTGAAATCACACAGTAAATATTTCAAAAATAGAGCTCCTTTTCACCAATGTTTTGGTAAATCCTAGTACAAGAAATATCCTGCTGTATGTGGAGGCTATTTTACAAGGGTCCTATAAAATGATGTTAAAAACCCAAAAGTTTCATTTATCTCAATTTGTTGGAGGAAAGGTAATGTTAAAGGTAGAGGGTAAAAGTTTCTGGTTCATAAGTTAAAAATACAACAGCGTCAGATTTCACTTGCCTACACTCTGAAATGTCAACATACTTTCAACTTTTTACATAGGCTTGTTGGTCACTATGGTTAGATCTGTTTTTGTTCTGATTCCCTTTGAAATAAAATTTGCAAACAAATACATGAGTTACATGACCTGTTTCTTGCTGGATAACATATCATCTTTTTGAAATCTTCTTAAAGATTTACTACAGTTCTTGCAATTTATGTTCGCAATACAGGGAATTTGGGCTGAATTTGAGATCTTTCTTTTAGCGTGGACGCAGTTCCGATCTCGTGACTGGTGGTAGTTTTATATATGTATATTGACGTGCCTAAGTATGTTGTATGCTCCATGGGATTAAATGTATTATGATTTCGAATCCAAACGATATTTTATAAGATCGGTAGTACACCTTTTACGTCAGATTGCAATAGACTGCAGCTCCAAATAACATAGTTGATATTTTCCATCGTCGGGGCTTGGTAAAACTTCCAAACATTAATATTTTTAAATAAAGAAAGACTTGTACTGTTTTACGTATCACTTATAATTTATTAGTAGTTTAAGTTTTAGCCCTGATGATGCTGTAAAACCGAAACCGAGGCTATTTACAAAATAATAAATTATAATTGATACGTTAAACAGTACAAGTCTTTCTTTATTTAAATATATGAATATCAAAATAACATAGTAGCACTCTAGCCTATTATTGAAACATAACTTTATTATCTAATTTATGCTATTATTGTTTTTGTTGTTGCTATTGGTCTACACTATCAAAAGGTCGGCGCTAACATCACTTCAGAGATACCTAGTCTGAAACATTCCTGTCGTATTCACAAGTTCCTGAAGCACTTCCAGTAGTCAAATGTTTTAATTCGTACTACTTAAGGAACGCACTTATTTACGCAGTTTTAATTGACAGCTATGACGCGGGATCGTTTCAAAAAGTATTTATATTTTGAATTGCCTATTCGAGATGTTGATACGCTTATGTTACTCCCTTTATTTTAAAGATGTCAATGTTAGCAGCACACCCCATAAAAAACATTTCATGGAGTATTGCATACAATATCTTCTTCCGTCGGCCCTGACCTTGCAATGGACTTCAGCTTTAAACAGCGCAGAAGCGTTAATTGAGAAAACGAATGGGCCACGAATCTTTTATCAACTAATTTAGGGTGTTACCGATTCAATTTAACTGTTGCTAGGTACTTGCTCGTTGTCTGGCGTATACACAATACACATGGCTTCAATAGACTTTCTACTGGGATATTTTATAAAAAAAATCAACGAACAGCTCTTTTGTCATCTCTTCGTTCCATTCGAGACATTGACCGCCTCGATGGTCGAGGGGCTAGCGTACACGCCTAACTCTACCGACCAACCGCTAGGCGCTGGTTCGGTTCCTGACGGGGGCAGGCATTTGTGTGATAAGCATTTAGATATTTGTTTTTACTGGTCTGGGCGTTTAGTAAATTTATTCTGGTATTTATTTGAGTATTTCTATGTACTTCAGATTCAATTTGTGTAACTTGCGGATATTTATTGTTATTAATGATCTAATTTATGATGTTATTGGTTTGATATTTAAATGCCACTTGTTATTCATTTCCCGTTGTTTTCATACTGTCCTTATAGATGTTGGGTCTAACATACTATATTACATATTTCACCCCGTGGGAAAAACGTGGACCAATTTTGCTCATTATTATTGTTTGAAAATTCTTTGATCTTATATATAAACACATTTTTAATACTCACCTGCCAAAAACACTACTATCCAAACTTCATATTTTTTACCTGTGACGGTCTCAAACACTGATAAACTTTTAGCTTTTATGAAATGATGAATGACCCTTCATTAATCACAGACTATACCTAGATATTTACATTTTTCCGAACATCTCCCCATTTACGATTTAGATTTGAGTTTTATACTTTGGCCATAGTGTGAAAAGTTAGACGCAGATTCCTATAGTATTTTTTATGAAATCGTCTCTCATATTTTACGTCGGCCATGACCTTGTGACGGACTGTAGCGTTATTGTTAGCTGTTGTGGCAACGCGTAAACCACGACAGTTTTATGATCTAATTTATGGTGTTATTGATTTTACTGATGCAGGGATATAACAAACCCACCACCCACTTGTACAGTAATTAAGCTATTTAATTAATTAATTAAGCTCTGTGGTCTAGCGGTCCCGGTGTTGGACTTGACTGCTTGAGGTCCCGGGTTCGAATCCCGGGTCGGCCAACAAAAAGGAAATTGGATTTTTCCAATTTTCTAATAAAAAACAATGTTGGTCGGGATTGGAAATGTGCCCGGTTGGCGATAGGCTTGCCACCTATCACATTGTGGGACTTGAGTGTCTTCGTCTAGTCGTGGGTGCCTTGGTTGTACCTCTGCCTACCCTTTCGGGGATATGGGCGTGAATATACTTTAAATCATATGCTGATACTATTAATGCTGGCTTTCAGTAGTAAGTTTATGTATGAGAGATAAGCGGCCTGGCCCAGGGCTGTACCTAATAGGGTTTCCAACTTATTTTTACAGGACGTAAAGTATATTATTTAGTTCTAAGAAGAAAAAATAAACAGTAATTTGAAAATACTTTTAAAAGCTTTATGATTCTTCTCACTTTTGTGACTGCGCTGCGCTGGTGTAGTGCTAGTTTTAAGCAATATATTTGGGGACACTAGTAGCACACCCTTGACTTTTCCTGTCTCTATGGCGTCGATGTTTGCCACAATCCTGGCCCGGTTCGGACGGCAGTAAATTTACATAGGTATTTACATAGGCTGAAGACCTAAGATCTTCGCCTGAAGTAGACAACGCGTCATTAACATTTTTGTTTTCTTACATTACTAGCACATCGAACGAGAACGAGTGCACGAGAATATGATAAGAAAATAAACTGTGTACTTCGAAAAGCCAAATGAAATATACTTAACATAAGTAGGTAGTAGCCTACTAGGTATATATAATAATGTTAACATAACTAAAAATAATAACCGACATGCCTGAGTTGAAGCGTATTCATACCTAAATATATTTTTATAGAGCGCCGTAATCTGCTGGTTCCGTCATTAGTAACTTCGTAGTGTAGATGTTAGTTTATCAGTACAAAGTTTTGATGGTGACTCATTGTATAATTACATATTGATATGGCGGATGCAACGTCAGGGCTCATTATGTAATTGTATTTACGGAAATAATATAATAATTTTGTTTATTGCAAGAGAAGGTAGATGTGTACATTCTCTGGTAGTAAGAAGTACACTTATTAAAGATACTTCATGACAACCTAAGACTGAAACCTTAGCCTTTTGCGTATGTAAGGTTACAGACTATTTAACCCTCTTAATTGGATCATGACAATGGCAATCCATTGAAGTTATGGCGTCAGGAATAGGCAAGGTGTTTCAATCCGGACGAGACTTTGCAGGACTCTTAACACAGTTTATTATTACCATCTGGCGCAAATATTAATACAGTTGTTTTCTTAACCCCATTAGCACATGTGTGTGTAGTCAAAAATATATAAAACTTTTCTTTTAGAGTGAATCGTATATAACGCAATAGCGAAATTGGACTTCAGATATCGAAAATATAGTATTTATATTATACATACTACGTACATGTACGGGTTGGGATCCACCGCCTCCCGGCCATAAGACAGCGACGTACCCACAAAATCTATGGTGACTAGGTAAAGTTTATATCTTACCACTAGGAAAGCCACGTGCTTGTTCGCTAAACTCTTAAATAAAAAAGTTTAACTAAGTATGCAACATGTGAGGACCTAATTACTCCTTTTAAAGAATTTAAATTGAGAATACTTTCATTTTGTTATGGTCTATACCCACCTCTATGTTACCGCCTCTACGTTGTCTACAGCTCATTTACTGTTCTCATCCTGTTAGTATCTTTGCACCGTATTGTTTTTGCTGTACTGTATTATGATTTATAACTAAAATGAGTCATTTCTTCTACAGGAAATACTAGATAAGTGAATTCTATGTAAAACTCGCTGGTTCACCCTTACCATGCCAGAATAATATTTGTTAAGAGCGCCCAACCCGGCTTCTTTTTCATACAAACGCTCGTATGTGATTATGGCTTCGTAACAGATCGTTCTTTGAAAATTTTGAACTAATTTGTATCTTTTGCACTATACGATAAGGATTAAGGATAAGGATTTCTAAAAACACGTATTTCCTGGAACATGTTTTATTAAATTTATTTACACTATATTTCGTTCAATGTTATCATGTTCTCACTTTTTTTAAAATTACCGAATGCAAACCGAGCTCTCAGGCGCTATCTCTCTTTTTTCGCTGTGCTTCTTTTTCTTACATTACGCTGGATGAAATAACACGCTTTTCAACCACGCTAGTGTTGATGCCGGGATATGCCGTCTTAATGTGCTTTTGTTCAATTTAATGAATCCCACTTGTATCTCTTTATACATGTACATTCTATGCAATTGTTTATCTGTTACTGTAAATGCTTATGTTGTCAGTGTGCCTAAGTACATTTTCTGTCCCATCAAAAACCTTAACGTAAACATTCGACCAAGTTTAATTTTAAGAATACACGATTGTTGACTTCGCCGAAAAAAGAATTGTAATCTTATTCGGTGCCGTCATGGTGTGCCATCACAGGTGTTCAGTATGGAGATTACAAATTTTGATTCCGACAATAAAAATATTTCAGAGATAAAATTAAAATGTAATTCTCCTTTCTTCCTTTAAAGCAGAGGTTCCCAAACTTATTTCATGTAACGCCCACTTTGAAAATCAGTTGTTTTGTAGCGCCCCCCCCCTCGTTTTTTTTCTTGTCAATAACCTCAATAACATATTTGTTGCGCCTAGTTTAAAAAAAACATTTTTTTCAAGATTTATACCGCCCCCCTCTAGGCTTCCAGCGCCCACAAGGGGGCGTTATCGCCCACTTTGGGAAAGGCTGCTTTAAAGAATATAGGCTAGCTGGTTTCCGTTCAACCAGCTAATAAGAGGCGAATGTCAACTCATTGATCACTAACACCTTTACTGCGACAAGGCTTGGAAAACCCCTTCATTTGATTAAATTTTCCCAGAGTTACTAGTTTGTTAGTTTTACTATGCTATTGGTTTACCGAGTGCCTATATTGGGTAAGCCTTTTCAGTTGGGTTTAAACTGTGGTTAACCGTAGTTGATTTAAGATGTAGGGGTTTGAACTGGGTGTTTTAAGGGTTTTTTGAGGGGTCTAAAGATTTCAAGCATTTAACGATAATAATCACTACATAGTATAAAACAATGTAGCTTTCCGCTGCCTGTCGCTATGTATGCTTAGATATTTAAAACGATGGAACAGGTTTTGTGCGTTTTTTTTAAATAAGTAGAATGATTTACTAAAGCAACGGGCTGATAGTGTAAAATAATTGTAACCAAAGGTTGTAAAAGAGTTTTTTTTTAAGATTTAAACAAAAGGGGTTATTCCTAATCCTATAAGCGTACTTAGCATGAATGACCTTAGATCGGAATATAGATATTTTTCGGCATAGATTTTCTGTGTATAGGGTCATTTAGAAAATTAGAATAGCTCATTACTTTTATCAAAGCACTTGTAAAATTTCACTTTATCTATTAGACACTAGCTGTCCCAGCAGACGTTGTTCTGCTATTTTTTTGCTGTGATTCACCCTCATCACTTAAGGTTATAAAAAATAGATGTTGGCCGATTCTCAGAACTACTCAATATGCTCGCAAAATTTCATGAGAGTCGCTCAAGCCGTTTCGGAGGAGTACGGGAACGAACATTGTGACACGAGAATTATAATATACTAGCTGTCCCGGCGAACTTCGTTCCACGCGTTCAGTTTGTATGGGAAAAAATAAAGTATTGTTTTTCCCATTTTCCCTGCAATTTTCCCGGGTTTTCTCTACATAAAAACCTTCTTCTGACAATAACTAACACAACAAAAAAAGAATTGGCCCGATTGGTTCAGTCGTTTGGAAGTTATGCGCTTAACAACACATTTAGCAATCCATTTTTATATTATAGAAGATATAATCTTGATAAGTGACAACCCGTTTTTTGCGTACATTTGTACCAGAAATGACATTTTCATGTTACTCTTGATTTTTAATCGACTTGAAAACAAGAAAGTTATCAATTCGACGGTATGATTGTTATTACGAATTATTGGTATTTGCAATGACGGTGAAGTTTGTTGTGGGGAATTACTTCAAAAAGTACCAGAGAATCTAAAAAGGAAGCAAAGTTCGCAAAAAGTGAAAATAGTTTGGTTTAAATTTAACATTAAGTGACCAGAAAAATGTGGAAATATACATTGGAGTTGCGCCAAGGGCCGACGATGAATTTAAGTTACTTATAAATTCCCAATGTAAGCTTTATTATTTATGCGTTCATACGTTGTTACAACGTAATGACGGCTCTGTTCGACTTTGAAAGTAGGAAAATAACATCTATATTTATTTTTCCCATACAAACTGAACATGTAGAAAGTTCGCTAGAGCAGCTATTTAATTATAGCTGATTTGTTTACTGTTGCTCATTATTTTTCAGCATTTGTTTTCAATGTGTGTCGTAATTAATGATAATATAACAAAATGTAACGTATTATTATAACTATATAAAACCGCAGCCTAAATTAGACCGCATCGTGGGATTCCCCTACAACAAAAAAACATATTTTCATAATTATTTCCCTCACACGATCTAAACGTGAAAGACATATCCTATTAATATTATAAATGCGAAAGTTTGTAAGTATGGATGTATGGATGTTTGTTACTCTTTCACGCTCGAATGGCTGAACGGATTTGTCTGAAATTTGGAAGACAGATAGATTGTGACCTGGATTAACATATAGGCTATTTTTAATCCCGATCGCACACCGGGTTTCTGTGAAAACGCGGGCGAAGCCGCAGGTAGCAGCTAGTGTACAATACTATTACAATTATTCTTATGAGATTACACAGTTTAAGTAAGTTTTCCTCGTAAGTACAATTTATGAATACCGATCGTATGATTTCTCCGGTTATTAATACAATAAATAGATTAACCCACGTTTAGACGCCTTATTGGCTAATTGTGGCCGCCTTGGTTATACCTCTGCCTTATTTAGGGATAGTGGTGTTCAGGAGTTATTAATATAATGCAATTATTCAGTAGCCACCAAATATACAAATAGTGGATTCGAATCAGATGTAATTCTTTTGCGTTATCACTTAATTAAACGGAGGAGGATATCACATGGTTTGGCTTTTTTTTTATGATATTGGAAGACAAACAAGCAGATGGATTTCCTGATGTTAAGAAATTCACGTCGCCTAGAGACACCAAAGGTGGTAATGGTGCGTTGCCAACCTGAGGCTGGAATGTTGGGCCTCGAGCAAAAGTAAGTTTACCGGCTACCTTCCCCTTCGAACCGGAACACGTCATGATGTTATGAAGGCAGGAATAGGTAAGGCGTTGGTACCAATCCGGGCGAGTCGCTGCTAAATTCTACCACCTAGTCAGATGGCACGGTGCTAGTGACGGTGAGTCTATGCTCGCCTTTTACGAGCTGCCTGGCAAGGAAGGCAGATGGTCTATTCTACAAAGGAGCCCGGACCAACACGGGGAAAATTATTATTATTACTACTTTATTTTACTTACTTACTTACTACTTACTTACTTTATTATTACTTATTAATATTTTTCCCCGTGTCGGTCCCAGTCCCCTTTGTACTTGTTAGACTGCAGTTACTTTAATAGTATATTGGTTTTTCCGATATTTCGATCCCTTCGGGCTTTCCATGTGTGTTTTTAATTATGTTTAAGTAAGTTGTATTCGATCGGTTGGTCACGTGACCGCGTCTAGACGATAATGGCCCTTAGCACGCAACGTGGAAGGTCGTAGCTACTTTGTAAGCACAACCCTTATGGGGTAGGTTTTGCCTATAGGAGACATTTCTATCAACGTCAGGGTAGGTCTCCAAAGCGCCGTTGTTAGTAATTTAGTAACTTTGGATACTAGATTGTCTTATTAGGTGGTCGAGTGCTGTGCAGCAGCTCGTCTACGTCTTCCCTGGTCTCGTCGCCATAAAGTCAGTGCACACCATTGTCTTGCTACTTGCTAGAGGGTAGAGTGCGCATGTTAGTATTGTTTTTCTTTTTAAAAAGTAAATATTCACCCAAAATACAATATTGCCTCTGTGGTCCGTCAGTCCGATGTTAGACTTGACTACACGAGGTCTCGGGTTCTATTTCCGGGTAGGGCAACAAAACGAAAATATATTTTTTGATTTTTCTGTTACAACGACTTTACCTGGGGTTGGATATTATGTGCCCAGTTGGCGATAGGCTTGCCATCTAATCGGGGTTAATCTCCGCTGCGGTGCCCTGGTTGTGCCTTTACCTACCTCTTGTAAAATGTTTTTTTTCAAAGACCTGGTTGTGCCTTTACCTACCTCTTGTAAAATGTTTTTTTTTTTCAAATTATTTGATAGGTTCGTCTATAATTTATAAGGCCTGTTCAACGATACACTACATGCTCGTCGACTTTGCCTTATTAGGGTTCCGTCACGGAACCTAAAAAGATCATTACATTTATAGAACAAGATAAATTTCGAAAGACGTTTCAGAATAGATAACTCTTTCGATTTTTGTAGTATTTAAAAAATAAAAAAAAAATACGAAAAATAATTTGTATCCGGCACAAAATACAAGATGCATGGTTAAATAGTTAACAAAGCATTCAACTGAGTCGCTCCGACCGCAATCGCATGCGCAGGTTGGTGACGTCATAACTCGGACTAGGTACGACGTAGCGTGACAACAAGCGACGTATTAACTCATACTATTTTAAATGTATGTTTATAAAAGTCAACATTCAAATTTGACAATAACATTTAAAATGGACTATCGTTCTGATATTAATTCCCGTTTATTAAAATTTAACTAGCCCTTTAATGTAACCCTGTATTCATTGGTAAACGCACTATCCTACTTTACTTCTGCGTAGTCGGATATAAATTTCAACTCTGGTAAAGTTGTGGGCGACGACTTGTCCAGTTAGCAATACTTCTGAAAGTGAAAGTATCTTTAAGAGATAGGTTTCTAGAAATTGGTTACAATAAAAGTACATTCAATCAATAGTCATTCTCTCTCAGAACCAAATAATTTTATTATGTTTGGTTGGCATACTAATGGAGAAACAATCCGTGTGTTTACATTTTGTTGTGGTAGTTGCCAAGTAACGTAAACATGCACGGTGTATAATAGTATAATCATGTAGTAAATCTATGTTACATTAATTGTTAAAAAATGTGTCTGTGCGTTGAAGATAAATCAGATTGTTTGTTTTTTTTTTTAGATTTTTGTATGGGATTTGTTTGCGAGCAACTGTATGATGTTAAGAGATAGCGTGCAGTTTATAGGGGTGTCGCTGTACAGTGGTCTGGATGTAAGGCCTAACTCGCAAGTCTGACGGTTCACAGTAACCATCCAGACCGGAACACGATATGCTACAGTAAAAAGTATCTTCACGCCCATATCCCCGAAGAGGTAGGCAGAGGTACAACCAAGGCACCCACGACTAGCCGAAGACACTAAGTCCCACAATGTGATAGGTGGCAAGACTATCGCCAACCGGGCACATTTCCAATCCCGACCAACTTTTTTTTTTAATAGAAAATTGGTAAAATCCAATTTTCTTTGTGTTGTTCGACCCGGGATTCGAACCCGGGACCTCATGCAGTCAAGTCCAAAACCCGGACCGCTAGACCACAGAGGCGATAAATATGCTACAGTAACAGCAAATATGGCGACAGAAACAGAATTCCTGTTGTCATCAAAAGACCCTATTTGATGAATTTGTACCGGACTTTCAATAAGTGAAGCATACGGGTCTCTCATAATATCTAAAGCATGTTTGTTAAAATGAAGTACGAGCTTAAGTTGAAATTTCTCGTTTATTTCAAATCATCTAGAAATCGATCGGGTTGCCTTTCTAAAATTAAAGTATACAAATAATCACATAAATGTAATCAAAAATTTTCCGAACTTTGACTTCATTCAGCCAATCTATCGGCGGATAACGTGCGTAAGGCCCACTACATACATTTGGAAATTTGTTACGGAATTGCGTTTAGAAAAAAAATTCGGACGCAACAAATCTATGAACCTGCCATAGGTATACGTCAGGAAATTTTCCGTGTGGATTTTAAGTGGATTTGTATAGGGGGCCATTTTGTTTTCGAATTTCGAAACGGGATTTTGTAAAGGAATGCGAAAGTGTGTGACGGGCCTAAGACGTTCTATAAAAACAAAACGTACGTTACAAAACTTTATCGATACGTCCAAATAATAAAAAACATGAACATTGTATGACTAGAACTTTGTTGTGTAAGTACCTAGTTAATAGGTGTATTATGCTCCACTGAACAACCCGTTCTGTGAAGATACTAGCAACTAGATAATTATAGACATGCAATCAAAAGAAATGTCAACAATGACTTGTAATAACTTGTGATAATAAAAAAAAATTAGAGTTTTATGTTTCTTTGGTAGCGGTTACCTTAGCAGTTAAACAAGGTGATGTAGTTCCTGTTGTGAAAAATGTACACATTAACTTTCCTCTTCAATCATACCGTTCTAAAAACGGACTTGGATAAATAATTTAGTCATTGGCAGTATTAACAATATACGAACTGGCCCTTTATATGTTTACCCGCAAACATATAAGCAGCCAGTTCGTTCGTTAAGTGAAGTGATGATAATAAATAGACACCGAAACTAAATTATCACAATTTTTTAATAAAGAAAAATTAATTTGAACCTGCGCCCTTCCTTCTCTCACTGACTCTAAACAGTTAAGCTACCGAACTACAATGAACATCTGTTCAATCTGTAACAATGTAGTGTGTGAGCTGGGAGCTATAGGACATAACTACTATTAAATACATGGGCAACGCCGCTGGCAACAGCTAGTATGTAGGTACATATAAATGAATCCCTGTTTCGCAGGATCATCGCGTCACGTCTGAACGGA
Source organism: Calephelis virginiensis (assembly GCA_002245475.1). Classification (NCBI taxonomy): domain Eukaryota; kingdom Metazoa; phylum Arthropoda; class Insecta; order Lepidoptera; family Riodinidae; genus Calephelis; species Calephelis virginiensis. The sequence goes on from NJDC01005614.1 coordinate 45,215, forward strand.
TGAAACAATTGTGCTAATTTTTTTTTTTGTTGTGTTTGTTATTGTCTGAAGAAGGTTCTTGCGCAGAAAAAAACCGTGGAAATAGCAGAAAAAAATGGAAAAACAGTGCTTTAATCCATACAAACTGTTGGTTAATGTCAACTAAGTTCGCCGAGTCGGCTAGTAAATCATAAATTAAGGGTGCTACCACGAGAACAAAACACTTTTTCATTTTATTAGTCCTACTGAGTGGTTCGTTAAGTTTGTATTACCGCCATTACATGCGTCATTAAATTTATTTTCTCACTGTTAAGCTTTGAAACGTTATTCATAATGCGGAATTGTTTTAAAAATCCGGTATAACTTGTTTATCTCTTACGAGATTCGCAGCTAGAGACGGTCAGATGATGTTATCAAGCAATTTTTGTATATTTGAATGTAATTATTTATTCTGCAATGAAACTCCGTTCGACGAAGTTTTGATTAATTCTTATTAAAAGTATCTTCACGCCCATATCCCCGAAGAGGTAGGCAGAGGCACAACCAAGGCACCCACGATTAGCCGAAGACACTAAGTCCCACAATGTGATAGGTGGCAAGCCTATCGCCAACCGGGCACATTTCCAATCCCGACCAATATTTTTTTTTAGAAAATTGGAAAAATCCAATTTTCTTTGTGTTGGCCGACCCGGGATTCGAACCCGGGAGCTCATGCAGTCAAGTCCAACACCCGGACCGCTAGACCACAGAGGCGATAATTCTTATTAATAATTAGATTTTACACAAAATATATAGTTTGCTTCTTTTAGGGTACTTGTAGTCCGAGTGTAAATCAAAGCTACTTATACATATCATTAATAGAAAAAGATACCAGACATTAAATTCAATCAGATCCAAAAACACAAATACATTCATCACACAACGCCTGCCCCTGTCAGGAGTCGAACCCGAGTCTTGCAGCTGTCTTAGGCACGTAAAATTACAACTTACACAACTTTAGAAATATATATCTTTGTTTATGCAGCATTTAAGTTTGTGCATTAAAATGGCTTCCCCCTTGTTGGCTCGGGACTACTCTGTAGAATAAACTATCCTCCTCCCTCCCCCCTTCCTTTTTTTTGATATTGGAAGGCAAACAAGCAGACGCATTTTCTGATGGTAAGAGATTACGCCGCCTCGAGACATCAAAGGTGATAATCGTGCGTTGCCTACCTGAGGCCGGGATGTAAGGCCTCGAGCAAAAAAGTGAGTTTACCTGCTACCTTACCCTCCGAACAACACGTCAACGGCAAGCACTGACATTATGGTGGCAGGAATAGGAAAGGCGTATGACCGCCTTTAGTCGCTGCGAAACTCTACCCCTTAGTAGAATGTCACGGTGTTAATGACGGTAAGCCTATGCTCGCCATTTACGAGCTGCCTAGTAGGAAGGCAGATGGTCTATTCTGCAAAGGAGCCCGGACCAACACGGGGAGGCAGACAGCTCTTAAAAGGCAAGGAAAGGTTATTAAAAATGGTAGTAGAATGCCGTGCTGCAAGGCTTTCTGGTATTCTAACGGCCTTATCCATTTCCGCGTTAAATCATTTTTATCAGATTCCGGTCCAGAGGGTGGGTTTGTCGGCAGACTTGCATAATTATTGCCCTATCACCCCGGCCACATAAAAGCAACGCAAGTAAGTACGTCTATGGCCGCCTTTCCCAAAGTGGGCGATAACCCCCCCTTGTGGGCGCTGGAAGCCTAGAGGGGGGCGGTATAAATCTTGAAAAAAATGTTTTTTTTTAAACTAGGCGCAACAAATATGTTATTGAGGTTATTGACAAGAAAAAAACGAGGGGGGGGGGGCGCTACAAAACAACTGATTTTCAAAGTGGGCGTTACATGAAATAAGTTTGGGAACCTCTGGTCTATGGTATCTATAGGCCATGCTTGTCTCTTATCAACAAGAGTTTAAGAGACAGATTATTCGCTATCTTATAATGTAAAAAATATTATTAAATAAATAAGGAAAGTGCTAAGTTTAGAACATTATTACGTATGTATATCAGCTACTAGATGAGCCTCGACCTCAAATTCGCAATGTATCAATGCTGTTACTTTCGTATTCATAAGGAAATGAAGCCAACTGTGTCTGAACGCGAGCGATTGTGTTATTCTCTTGTGGCGTCAGACGTGTGTCGGTGGCGCAAACTAGTTCTGGAATCTTTTGAGGCAGTGGTTTTCAATAGGCTTCTTGCCTGTCAGTTGAACTTGTATTTCATGAAGAGTTCAAATTTACTTGATGACTTTATTCGCTTATTAATATTTTAGTCTTATTAATATATTGCCTCTGGTCTACCGGTTCAGTTGTCGGACTTGATGCAGTCAAGGACTTGACTGCATGAGGGCCCGGGTTCGATTCCCGGGTCGGGCAACAAAAAGAAAATTGTGTTTTTCCAATCCTATTAATATTATAAATGCGAAAGTTTGTAAGTATGTATGTATGGATGTTTGTTACTCTTTCACGCTCGGATGGCTGAACGGATTTGTCTGAAATTTGGAAGACAGATAGATTGTGACCTGGATTAACATATAGGCTATTTTTAATCCCGATCGCACACCGGGTTTCTGTGAAAACGCGGGCGTAGCCGCAGGTAGCAGTTAGTTTTCTAATAAAAATAACGTTGCTCGAGATTGGATATATGCCTGGTTGGCGATAGGCTTGCCACCTATCACAATGTGGGACTTAGTGTCTTCGGCTAGTCGTGGGCGCCCTGGTTGTGCCTCTGCCAATCTCATTGGAGATATGGGCGTGAAGATACTTACTGCCAAATTTTAAGTTTAATGCCAAAAAGTTAATAATATTTTGATCGATTGAAGTATTTATAAATTCACTGTTTTTTGCTGTCAGTTTCACTTACCAGTGTCACTTGATGACGACAGTCAATTAATTCAGTTTAAATTATCTCTTATCTTACTTTAGGTTTTGGCATTCACATTAGTATTTTGCCATTAGTCAAGTAGAAATTGACATTAAATTTACCAAAAGCGGAATTAAATTATAATTAGTCATAAGTCGTCAATAAGTCATGTCACGATCTTGAGTATAGTTTCGATGATCTTACAATTTTGTCAGATTATTTTTTTGAATTTCGAAATTACATTTTAGTATCAGGATTAGAAAGTCAGAATCCTATCAGTCAAAGACTTTGTGTTTGATATTGCTTATCGTTTGAAATAAAAAGTAAAATACTTCGTCTTCCGATAAGGTTATGTATTTTTTTTATCTAATCCTAATAGACTATTAAATTATCAGTTGCTTATTGCTTCAGAATAGAAAATACGGCAATGTCGGTGTCTCTGTATAATTATTGTCTATGCAAAGTTATTGCATTGTAAAATATTTCTATACTTTTTATCGTCGGCGTCGAATTCCATTGTATACAAAAAAAAAAAATTAATATAATTAAAAAATAATGTCACCCTTTTTTCACTAGTTTTCCTTTTCGAAGCGTGATTAGGGCTTTACAATTAAAAATAAATAAGTCTGTTTTATCTTAGCGTTCAGTATTTCGATTTTTAGTTACTGACATACCATCACAGTTGACCGTCTGTAACAAAGAACCAAATACTGAACAATAAAATGAAACATACTAATATAGTCCTTTGAAGTTGTAAAAACCTCGCGGTTAGCAACATATTAGCCATTTCAAAAAAAAAACATACTAATTTATTTATCTTTTGTTGTAAAGCCCTGATGAAGATGATGCTAAGAAATTCAAACCAATTGGCTAAAGTGTAACATAAAACATTAAATAAACTTGAGGGTAAATTCAAGATTTTTTTTTTAAAAAAAATAATGTATTTAAAAGTGTATCCATGACATAGTAAGGTGTCAACCCCATCGCTCGCCAGTGGAATAATCCAATGATTTAGATTGCTGGGTTATTTCAATAGTGCAGTTAATTTGTTACGTAATCAGAAGTATTGGAGACGGAATATCTGATGTTAAGTAATATATCTATGTCATTGAGATATTAAACTGTGTTGCTTGCCTACTTGATGCTAGTATGGTAAACTTTTTGTAAAATAGAGTTGATTTATGATGCAATTTACTTAGCATCATCAGGGCTATGTAACATTGTTATGTTATATAGCCCTGATGATGCTTGTATAGCGAAACCGGTTGGCTAAACCTAAAAAGTTGGCTAAAATGTACAAGTGTTTCTAAGTAAATTGCATCAAGAATGGAATTCCACCAAGCACCGACGATAAGAAGTATAGAGTGGATTTAAGATAAAACCGGAACGTGGTTCTGGCAAGCATTTACATTTTTTTTGTCTTGTATGAATATGCAAAGTAACCTAAAATTACCCAATATAAATACAAAGAAACAAGTAAAACACATAACCATTGCAGGAGGACAAAAAATCTTCACATAAATCAAGGTAACTTGGCGGTTAGCGGATGTTGGTCAGAGTTCAAAGTCGTGGATGTTTACGGTTTGCGGGGTGGCGATCGATATTCGCTATACACTTTATGGGCTTCATTTAATCTTTGCAAGGCTTAAACTGGATTTTTCATTACGCATTTAACCGCCCCCTTGGTCGGGCGGGTAAGGTTTGCGTCTAACCGATTGTGTATACGGGGTATGAGGTTTAGGTTTGATTTCCGATACGGGCAGGAATATGATTTTTTTACAATGCAGACCCACAAAGTGACGGATTTTTTGATGAGGTTGTACATATTGGCAAGAAACAGTATAAATGGCAATTGCCAACATTAGCTTATTCTGAACTAAGGGTATCAGACACGATTTATGATGTTTTTCACAGCTTTTGAACTTGTTTTGTTGTTGTAACTTGTACGTATGTTTGTCTGGCTCGAATCTTGTAAGTTGAATTTTATCAACTTCCCACTTACTGATTGAAGTGCAGAAATCTGATTTCAATGCAAACTTTTTTTTTACGGTATGGAACTGATCTGATGGTGGAGCCGTAAGGTGGCAATAGGTACTCCTAAAATTCCAACTCTTGGGCTTAATACTTCTTCAATAGTACTTCTGAAGTCTCCTGCTGGGAATAGCCTTTACAAATCAAAGTTTATCACAAAAATATTTACGAGTAGTACCTAGTACGTTAGTACAGGCAAGTGTTTTTTTTACTGCAATGGATATATAATAGGGTTATCGTAGCAAATTTATTATTTATTTGATCGTCGATAAAACATAGTAGACATTCTAGAAAAAAAATGATAAGTGGAAGTAGAATATTGTTTTAAAAATTAATACAAAATTAGAATTGAAAAAAAAAACATATTTTTTCAAAATTATTGTTTGTTTGTTACTACTGAAAAATATTTTATCGGGATTTCACTATTTCGATGTTTTGTATCCAACTTTAAAAATAAACTACGACAAAATCAGTCAAAAAATTCTAATTGATGTAAATTGCAGGCGATAATCGCTTTTTAATTATTTATACGGGATACTCACGATCTCTTTTTATTTTATTTGTCGATAAATAAATAAAATAAAAAGAGATCGTGAGTATCCCGTATAAATAATTAAAAATGTTATTAATTCGCGACGATTTAAGTTTAAAATCCTATGATAATCGCTGGTGATGATGGACGTACCATTTAGGCTAGTGGAGAATAACATTTAAAGAAGTTCATTAATTAATTTAAAAACTTATGTTTGTGGCAGCTGCTCTTTAAATTAGCTATCCTCTTAGCTTAGAGATGGGGTGAGAATATGTTTTATTTTTTAAATACTGCTACAAATTTTCTTATTTAGTTTGTCGTGTTATTTATATGAGGAATCCAGCTAAGTCTTTTATCCATTGTGATACCCAAGTATTTAATAGTGTCTTGTCTTTTCAATGGATGGATATGAATAATTATATTTAGTGTCCAGTGCTAAGATTTTACTGTAACGGTCATGAATTTTTAAACTTTGTACCAAGTTAGATTTGCCGATTTTTTCAAATCACAAATTTAGTTTTACAAGTGTTAAGTGATAGTCAATTATTATCCAACCAAGATCCAATGTTAATTAAACCTTTTTTAGCATCTCTACTTACATCCTCCCAAAAGCCACCATGAAACCCAAGGCAGTATCATCAGCCT
>NJDC01005615.1:0-21320 GCA_002245475.1 Calephelis virginiensis
CAATTGTGGTGATTGAATGGCCAGCCAGTTAACCACATTTGTTAACTTGAAATATTAAAATATACAGAAAAGGGATTGTAATACAATGGCCATAAGATAGAAATATATGAGATTGTCTGAACTAAATATTCGTTTACTAATAGAGTATGTACTTCTTTTACAAACTTATTATCCTACTAATATTATAAAACTAAAAGGTAGCGTGTTTGTTTGTTACACCTTAACGCAAAAACAGTTAAACCGATTTCCATAAAATTTGGCATACACGGAGAGGGTAACTTGGATTAACACATAGGATAATTTTGCTCCCGAAAAAATGTTCCTGTGTGACCATTAACTATGCGGGCAACGCCACGGGCAATAGCTAGTAATATATAATTTATATTATCTACGACTACAATACTTATGATCATTTTTTCATTGAATCACATTGAGTAATATATAAACAGTGGAAAGAAATTTTAATGTTTCACGTTTAGGAATGCTTCGATTATTGAGAATTATCTAACAACATGTCAGTCATATAAATATATGTAAATGATTAAAATGTACCTTCTTCTGTAATCTTAATCATATATAATTTTATTATATTTTGCAAACGTGCATAAATATAACTTCTTAATACAAATATAACGCAAACAAATTGTTTTCAGTGCATTTAATTTTATTTCATCACCAAGATACGCACTTGTACATTGTACAAATTGTCCTAGATAAGAAAACATTGATGTTATCCATGTAAAGTTTCAAAGAGCTGAGGACTAATACTTTCTAATTTAGGAAAAATATTAGCATCTTAGTATATGTATATCTATGCAATTTAATCTCTTGGTCTATTTTTAACAGACCCATTGTTGTTAATAAAGCTTATCAGAAGAAATCATTGCAAATGGTTCTTAAATAACCTGCTTTAATAATGACTTGTCCCCGTTTTCAAGAGTTTTGGCTGTCACGTGGGAATTATGGAAGATAAATAATTACTCATATTAATTTCTATTAATAAAGTATCTTTACGCCCATATCCCCGAAAAGGTAGGCAGAGGTACAATCAAGGCACCCACGACTAGCCGAAGACACTAAGTCCCACAATGTGATAGGTGGCAAGCCTATCGCCAACCGGGCACATTTCCAATCCCGACCAACATTTTTTTATTAGAAAATTGGAAAAATCCAATTTTCTTTGTGTTGGTCGACCCGGGATTCGAACCCGGGACCTCTTGCAGTCAAGTCCAACACCTGAACCGCTGGACCACAGAGGCGATAATTTCTATTAATAGTTTTAGCTATCTGCCAGTAAAACTCACCTTAAAATCAATCTAGTTACATTTTCATTATTTGATAAATATAGAGTCTAAAAAAGCTTTTTCGTATGCAGGTTTTTAATTTATCTGTCCTAGAATTAGTAAGAACGCTTGGTCACACTTCATTTTCAAGAGAGTAATTTACAATACTTATGATTATGAAAAGCTATAAATATAAAGATTCTAGTCATTGAAAATTGCATTTCGTTGTTTAATATACGATATCGCTTGTCCGAATGTTTTCTAAGTTAATGTCTACTGTTTTTTTTAAGATGATTGTGATTTAATTTCTAAGATTGTGTAACAATTCATTCATTCAATTTTTTGCAATAAAAAGGAGACGAGATGGGAAGTAAGGCACTATGTTAACAACAACTGCTTACCCGTGGCTTCGCCTGTCATGTAAAGTTTTAAAAGTGATTTAAATAAAATGTAAATGTAAATGATACTCACGGTCTCTTTTTGTTTTATTTGTCGATTTTTCGGCCTAGTTGCATAGGCCACAGTCACGACGGGACTCCATTGATTTTGCAATAAAATACAAATTTTATTATTTTAATAATCAAAATAGAACTGCAAAAAAGCTGACCTCGAATTCAATAAATAAATCATCTACCTACACAAATACTAGGTATTTTCCTCAATTTCTCTGGGATTCCCTCATCAGATCCAGTTACTTGGAACCACCTCGGAAATACGGTCTTTTAAATAAAAAAAAATTTTAAATCGGTTCCTAAACAGAAAATGGAGACGAGGAAATCAAATTGTGTAGCTCCTCGGCATACTCTCCAAAGTGCAACCTGTAGAAAACCGAAAGGCTAGCAACTCGATGCTGGTCAACGTTCAGCTTTTTGTTTAGAGCGAAAACAAAAAAAAGCAATCGTGAAAAGCTATTTTATCTTTCGCTAAACCATTAGATTTGTAAGAGGTTAAGTAATAAAATCGGATGTTAATTTTCTCTGTAAGTATTCTGAATTTATATTCAAACATTGCTATTTTAATGATACATCTGTAATACATGTTAAAGTGATTAATGAGTGTAATAAGAATAATTAATAAAGCAATGAACAGATTTAATGCACGATTTAATCAAACGTACATTCTATTTTAATTAGACATCAAACTTTACAGAAACTTATCCGAGTTTATAGCCTTCAAACACTTTGAAAACTATAAAAATTGATTAGATTTTAATAACAGACGTTTTAACGTCATTGGTAAGAAAGAAGTGGTAGCTGTATATCACAGTTGCTTGGGATACTGTATCTTTTAAACATAGAGGTATGGCTACGTGGGTTGAACCAGTCCCTTAGTATCGCTAATTGACGTTCAACAGATAATACAAAACAACCTTCATGATAGAGTAAGGTCTAGTAAAAATAGACTGAAATATCGACCTATAAATGGTTTTGCTGTAACTTGATATCCACAGAATTCACTTAGACGTTCGATACCGTGATCCGTGAGTAATAAAGAAAGCTTTCTGCACATGTAATGATAAGTTATTGGACATTGATCTGTTCTGGATTGAAATAAAATCCATTTTATTGAGTGATAGCCTAGTCCTTGTCACGTTTTACATCATTGGATTGGAACCCGTTATGGTGATGCAAGGACCTACCTTGGGACCGCTATTGTATATGTTTTATGTCTCTATATCTTGATACGAGAGTTTTGATTGAAACGTGATGGGCGTGGTGGTTATTACGTTTCGTTGTTGGCGTACAAGTTTCACAGGCATACTTGAAGCCGCAGAACCTGTCTGTCGGCTGAGAAATGCACTCGATGTCGACTTCGTAAATTGTACCTGATTGCTTGTACTTAAAGTTAGTTTGTTTTTTAAACGATTCGAAATAAAAATATGGAAGCGTGATAAATGAAACTGTTGTCAGATTAACAAACGGCCTATCATCCACATAATTAAACATATTTATATTGTCTGTGTGTACATCTATTTTATTGGCCGGCATTTTAGATTTTGGTTTGTTAAGATGTATCTTCACGCCCATATTACCGATATGGGAGGCAAATGCTCAACCATGTCACCCACCACTAACCAAAGTCATTAAGTCTCATAATGTGATATGCAGCAAACCTATTGTCAACCATGCAAAATTCCAATATTTTTTTTTGTAATCATTATTTCAAAATTTGAGTAATACAGTTTCTTAAGTCAAAAAGAGAAATCAACAAGAGAAGTCAAGTCCAAAGCCAGTCCGCTAGACCACAGAGGTAGGGTTTTTTAGGTCCAATTTCGATATCTTTCTTATGGAAATGGATATTCACGAAGCTGTTCCACAGTTCTACAGCTGTTCTACAAACAATTTTTATAAAAGTATAAAACATCGAAATCAAAATGACCCGGGAGACCTAGGTTGACATTTCACTATCAAATCGATCGGGTGCTATCCGAAATGTGTCAACAGTCACCGAAATCGGCGTGTTTGTATGAAAAGGATAATTACTGTGGAGGAAGCAAAGCACGTTTGTCAGCACCGTGAGGTTTGGCACTCGATACTCTCTGCCTACCCTGTAAGGCGGTTGTTCCCGCATGTCACCCTCTAGTTTGTTCCCGACGGTAACATGTGGGAATTCTTTTGAAAAAAATTCCCGCATGTCACCGGTGAAGCAAGGCACGTTTGTCAGCACCGTGAGGTTTGGCACTCGATACTCTCTGCCTACCCTGTAAGGCGGTCGTTCCCGCATGTCACCCTCTAGTTTGTTCCCGCCGGTGACATGTGGGAATTCTTTTGAAAAAAAATCCCGCATGTCACCGGTGAAGCAAGGCACGTTTGTCAGCACCGTGAGGTTTGGCACTCGATACTGTCTGCCTACCCTGTAAGGCGGTCGTTCCCGCATGTCACCCTCTAGTTTGTTCCCGCCGGTGACATGTGGGAATTCTTTTGAAAAAAATTCCCGCATGTCACCGGTGACAATCGGGAGTTGATTCATGAACATTTTTTTCTATAAGGGTTATTTATATCTTTAAGGGTTCTTTTTAAAACATTAAATTTACATAAGGTTTGAAATTAGATATTTTAGAAAGTTTTTTAAGTAACTTAAATAATTTACCTTACCTTTCCATCATAAAAATTAACAATTTATTACACATTATTAATATAAATTTATTACCGAATATTAAAATATTTATCATTTATTGTTTCAACTGCTTAAAATATAGAATATAATAGGTTTATTTGTTCTAATTGGATAAAATCAACATAGAAGCACCTCATCAATAGGTCAATCTACTATTTAGCCCAATTTATGAATATTATAAATAAATTAATTAAAAAATAAATTAGGTAAATTAAAGTAAAGTATTCTATGATTTAGAGCTAGTAAATTAAAATTAGACTTCGAAAAGACATCTGTGATTTTACAAATAATAGTTATGATTAGTACATACTTGCTTTTGATTATGTTGAATGTAGATTTAGGGCCATAAGTCACCGGGACGCCATTGCGACGTGGCCAGCGACGTTGCCATGGCTAGGTCTAGCGTTCTTGCGTCGCCAAGGCGTCGCCATTCGGTCGCCAAGTGCGTTAGCCATCATACATCTCAACACGAACTAGTTAGCGACGTCGCTGGCCACGTCGCCTTGGCGTCTCGGTGAGTTATGGCCCTTATGTTTAAAAACTGCTGCTTTTGAAAATGTAAAAAGTTGAAATTAATTGTTGATTAATTTTTTGCTAAAAAAAATAACTTTCGTAAATATTTTACTCCAAATAGTTATTTTTCTATCTATAGTTCAAAAACAAATGTTAATTTCCATGCATGTAAAGATATTAGATTTCATGTTAATTTTTGACTAAGACTTAGCGTGAACATATGTATGTATGAAACCAAAACGTTCTTTTTTAAAGTTGGTTGAAAATAAACATCGCAACAACAATAAAATAAAGCCTCGCACCATAAAATTAATTTACGGAAACAACGCACAGAAACAAACCCCCGACCTGAACGTACGTCCCGCAGGACCACTTAATTCCATTACTAATTCACTGGACGTTTCCAATGAATTAAAATAACCATAATACCTTCAAACCAAACCACCCTAACCTCGCCCTTATTCAAACCAATTCATTTGTTAAATTTTTCGTTTTTGCGTGTAGATTTTTCAGCACTTAAGCTGTTTCGGGTGTTTGGAAAGACATAAAACCATATCTAGATGGACTGCGAAGTGTTTTTTTAATCCGTAATGGTCGGGAGCGGCTGATAACGGTGGCTATGATGTATGGAGTGGTGTGGGCATATTTGGGACACTGGTCACTGCCGTTAAGGATAAAGCGGTTTTGTGACATAAATCCTGCATATTTGCTACCAAGAATGTTTAATAATTAAGGTTAGGTACACACTTTTAATAAGGTAAGAAGAGAAACAAGGAAACGAAATTCCACACAGCTCTTTTGATCACAAAGGACAACATATCCTCCAAATGGAATAAGACGTTATGAAAACTAAAAGAGTTTAGGTGCTGGTACTCAATTTTTTGTATTTTTATTAGTTCGTTGAAATGGTACTCATTAATTTTAGGCTGTTTTAGGCATACGTGAAAATGAATTGTCGGTAAACATTGCATTAACCTTTAAAATCGAAATATGGTTGATACCGCCTCGTTAATCTAATGGTTAGCGTACACGCCTAACTACACAGACTAACTGCGAGGCTCGGGTTCGATTCCTGACGGGGACAGGCATTTGTGGGATGAACATTTAGATGTTTGCATTTCCGGGTCTGGGTGCTTATTAAATTTATTCTAGTATCTATTTATGTAATTCTATGTATTAGTATCGTTGACTAGTACCTATAACACAAGCATCATATAATTTACTTACTTTGGGGTTAGATTCAATTTGTGTAACTTGTTCAGGGATATTTATAATTCAATATTGTTATTATTATTATGGACACAAGAAACAATTCAATACCGGCAGTAGGTTAAGGTAAAGCTCCATGTTTGATTTTAGTATTACAAAAAATCGTAACACCATATTTTAATGGTTATCTGCAACAAAAGTAACATACTCTAGCCGAAGCAGAATGGCCAAAGGTCTTAGCCTAACCCAAGAACAAATTGATTTAAAAAAATATATGCATATTTTGGTATTGCTAAATAAATCCAGGTGCAGTTATGTCTAAAATCTGTGTAAAAAATGTATGTACTGTTGTATAGAAAAATATTAATGGTTTTTTGGAACTGAGTATACGAAGCGGTTAAAACAATGTGTTAGTTTAAAATTTAAAAACACTGTTTAAAGTCTAACATGAACATGGTTATTTACAAATAGGACAATTAGCCTTGGGCCAAATGTGTATTTCTCTTGTAGCTTGTATTCTACTGCCTGAGGCAGTCCGCTAATGGAGGCTGCCCACATTTGTCTAGGTTATTGGTGCGTATTTTAAAATAAGTCTAGATATTTACTCGGAGATTGAAATTTAGTTGCTGAAATAAACAATAAACATTAGGTTTTAGTAATAACAACAATAATTTTGCTAGGTTAATTAATAATTAAGAGGTCTCAGGTTCGAACCCCGGATCGGGCAACAAAAAAGAAGTGTGAATTTCAAATTTTCTAATATAAACGCCTTTGTCCAAGTTTGGATATGTGCCTGGTTGGCGATAGGTTTACTGCCTATAATATTGTTGCACTTAATGTCCTCGGTTAGTCGTGGGTACCCTGGTTGTGCCCCTGCCTACTAAAAAGGGAATTGAGCGTGAAGATACTGAGGTAATGACTAATAACCCAAAAGTTATTAGTCATTACCTCATTCTTGTTTGTGTTATTGTTAGATTCTTCGCACCTAATAGGAAAACTACTAACAAAGTTTTGAAGCGTTCACCATCTTATTTATTTTTAATAATAGATACTTAGATATAAATTTCAAGTCACTCTATTTTTCCGCGATGGACTCTTTAACTACTAAGCTGATTTGAAGAAAGTATCTTCACGCCTGTATCCCCGTAGAGGTAGGCAGAGGTACAACCAGGGTACCCACGACTAGCCGAAAACACTAAGTCCCACAATGTGATAGGTGACAAGCCTATCGCCAACCGGGCACATTTCCAATCCCGAGCATCATTTTTTATGAGAAAATTGGAAAAACAAAATTTTCTTTTTGTTACCCGACCCGGGATTTGAACCCGGGACCTCATGCAGTTAAGTCCAACGCCTGAACCCCTAGACCACAGAGGCGAATGAAATTTAAATAACGTGTTAAATTTAATCCAACTTGAAAGATGTAGGATAGCTTACAATATGCTTCCAATATGATTTCAACATAACACAAACCTTAATCACAGCAACGCATGGCCAGGTCTGCTAGTTTAAAATTTTTCACTTTTTATTCATCTGTCACTAACACCGTGACATCTTACTAGGTGGTAGAGTTTCGCAGCAAGTCACCCGGATTGGTACCACCGCCTTTCCTATTCCTGCCGCCATTACGTCTGTGCTTGCCGTTAACGTGTTCTGATTTGGATAATAAGGTAGTGCGTTAACTCACTTTTGCTCGAGGCCTAATATCCCGGCCTCAGGTTGGCAACGCACCATTACCACCTTTGGTGTCTCTAGGCGGCATGAATTTCTTACCATCAGGAAATCCGTCTGCTTGCTTGCCTTCCAATAGCATTAAACAATAAGATTCAACGAAACATCTTCACCGCAAAGAAAAATGAAATGGTTTAACCGCCGAGTAAAGCACTTGGATTAAGCTTGTTAATTTTTAAAAATGTAAGAAGAAGTAGAAGAACTAAGAAGTATCTTCACGCCCATATCCCCGAAGAGGTAGGCAGAGGTACAACCAAGGCACCCACGACTAGCCGAAGACACTAAGTCCCACAATGTGATAGGTGGCAAGCCTATCGCCAACCGGGCACATTTCCAATCCCGACCAACCTTTTTATATTAGAAAATTGAAAAAATCCAATTTTCTTTTTGTTGGCCGACCCGGGATTCGAACCCGGGACCTCATGCAGTCAAGTCCAACACCCGGACCGCTAGACCACAGAGGCGACATGTAAAAATGTAACACTAATAAAATGCAGTATTTTTCTAGTTAGCATATTAATCCCATCGCCTGCAGCCGTTATTTCTGGGGTAATTAATAGAGGTAAAACACGACATGGCTCCAGCCGCGGAACTGATTAATGGCTACAACTTCATTCGTTTAAATTAAGCCTAAATCACATTTTTGTGAATATTTATTTCTATGATGATATCAAGTATCAGACATGTTTCTTTTACACTGCTGGCACTTAACACCTTTATTTTTAAAAGAGATTGGCGTACATAAACAAGATCTAATGGTAAGAGATAGGTGTGGCCTATAGCTGTTATAGATGCGTCGCTGACTAATGGTCGGCATGTTATGCCAATTGTGCGCGTCTACCAGCTAACCTACCTTCGGATAGAAACATGACAGAGTCATATGGCGACAGGAATAGGTGAGGATCCACTGCCTCACCACTTGCCTTACCCAGGCATGTTATACAGAACTTTACCACCAGTGATCTTGTTGGATGACCTATATTTGCTTACTAATTAATACTTTGACCTATGAGCGTCTCTTACGAGCTGCCTGGCAGAGATGCAGGTGGTCTATTCCACTCAGCGGACTGAAACCAACACGGAGAAAATATATATCGTACACTCTCTACCCCTAGCACTTGATGAAACTCCATTTGTTGATATATTAATGTAAAAGTAAACATATACTATTTCACTTTCTACCCTTTTTTTTTTAAAGAAAATACGAAACTTTACAGCATATACTTTACGAGCATAGGCTTGGCGTCGCTTTTGCTGTTGACGTATTCCGGTTCGGAAGATAAGGCAACCAGTCAAGTTACTTCTGCTCGTGGCATAACATCCCGGCTTCAAGTTGGCAACGCATCATTAACATCTTTGGTGTCTTTAGGAGGCGTGAATTTCTTAACATTAAGAAATCTATTTCCTAGTTAGCCTTCCAATATCATAAAAAATGTACGAAGCCATGTCAATATTGTAGAAAGACACTCCTTGTTCGTTTCCTTTTGCGATATCTACAAACGGTATTAATTTTAAATGATTTCCTCAAACAGGAAATATCTTAAGTGGCTATCAGAAACAGCAGCGTCTAAGAATTCCATTATGAAGACTCATTTGTTTCAAAATGCATTTGATTAAGCCATTATCGAGATTCGAACCTGCTCCCCCTACACCCACGGATTTAAATAGAAAACCCATCAACGGAGAAACACCTCGTTGCTTAAATGGCATAGTACTTAAAGAAAACGGAAACCGAAATCGAACAAGATTGTATATTTGCTGTATTTTTGTTTTTTTTGCTTGTATTTTAAATCATTGGCAAACAAACAAGCACACAAATTTCCTGATAGAAACAGATAGTGCTATTTTTTTATGTGAAAGGTCAATGAACAAGCACACGACTCTCTTGATGTTAAGAGATAACCGTGGCCTACAGACACCATAGATGTTATAGGTGCGTCACTGTCCTACCGGAATGGTATGTTTAATGAG
Source organism: Calephelis virginiensis (assembly GCA_002245475.1). NCBI lineage: Eukaryota > Metazoa > Arthropoda > Insecta > Lepidoptera > Riodinidae > Calephelis > Calephelis virginiensis. Next base: position 9,825 of record NJDC01005615.1, read on the forward strand.
CAAATCTACCGGCTATCCTACCATATTGATCGGAACATGGCAGAGTCAATATGGCGGCCGAAATACGTAAGTCGGTGGATCTCCAAGTAGACAGTAGTCTACCACCAGCGGTCATGTTGGTAATGACCTATATTTACCTGTGCTCGCCTCTTACGAGCTGCTTGCCAGAGAGGCAAATGGTCTATTCTTCTCAGCCGGCTCAGACCTAGATTAGAGGAGATATCACCCATAATCGGTTGATATCTCCTAAATATTAATATAAAAGTGCCTTTTTTCTTTTGTCATTCGGACAGCTAAAGTTTTAATTTTTTTTGCTAAGATAGCAGCTTCAAGGTAACAATTAATTCAGAAGAAAAGAAAGTGAGCCCTGGTATTGGGATTTACACAAAATGTAAGGTCCACACAGTCCTAAAAACGGAGGTTTTTAATTTTTCTGTATTTAATTTTTATACTTATCAAGCTGTTAGGTACTCGGCCAATTACAAATGGACTTTGATAATTATTTTTCTTAATGTGACACCTGACTTAAAGATGACCTCATCTAACATGTGGTTTTTGAGTTAAACTTAACTAGCGGCCCGCCTCGGCTTCGCACAAGTATAAAATATACAAATAAACCTTCCTCTTTAAACACTTTATCTATTAAAAAAATCGCATCAAAATCCGTTGCGCACTTTAAAAAATTTAAGCATACAAAGGGACATAGGGACAGAGAACGCGACATTGGTTTATACCAGAGGTTCCCAAACTTATTTGATGTAACGCCCACTTTGAAAATCAGTTGTTTTGTAGCGCCCCCCCCCTCGTTTTTTTCTTGTCAATAACCTCAATAACATATTTGTTGCGCCTAGTTTAAAAAAAAACATTTTTTTCAAGATTTATACCGCCCCCCTCTAGGCTTCCAGCGCCCACAAGGGGGCGTTATCGCCCACTTTGGGAAAGGCTGGTTTATACTATGTAGTGCTAATGTGTTTTGCTTACCTACTTCATATATCTAGTGGCGAAATTGAAATCGTTTTTTGCAGTTTTAAAGTGCTTAAGTCATTACATAGGTATTTTGTTCAGTAATGGTACCTAATAAACGCTTCGGATGAAGTTATCAGTCTGCGGAACTGCATTAAATAGTAGGTCCATAATAACAAGATAAGTGACGAGCATTACCGAATTCGCAATTCAAACCCTAGGACGTGCAAAGCTTTAAACTCCCCCAAATTGGATCTCTTTAAACCGTACCTGTCTTCAGACTTTACGATCGAATCACGTACTCAGTAAGAAAAGGCTTTAAATACACGACATTCAACTCTAAAGTAAGGTAAGTAAAGTTTAATTTTGAATGGAGTCATAAGAATGAGTTGGCTGTGTAACTGAAATCTAGATTGTTTTAGTTTGAAATAGGATTTTAGTTTAATCTACACGATATGTCATGTCGTGTGTTGCATACTTTATAACGATCTGTTGACTTGATTTGGTGTATGATTCATCTTGCTTGTTAAGGGCTAACGAAATATCTATACCGAGGCCATATTCTTGACATGAAACTTAATCCTATTTATAAAGAAAAACTCAGAACTCAATAGCTTGACGCATTATGTAACGACACACAATAGAACAGAATAATTCTTTATTATACACCAAAATACATTAAAAATACACTAAAAATAAAACTTTAAAACTAAATGATACACAAAGGCTGCCTTATCGCCAAGACAACGATCTTTTCTAGGCAACCATATGAACCTAACCTAATTTAATTTAATAAACCTAATTTTTAACGAAGGAAACAGTACTGATATTTTGTATAGAGATATTTATATTAATTCAATAATTTTCATCTTTGATATCGTCTCATTTTAAGGTGGGAAGTGACGTTACTTGTAATTATGATAATACCTGTCTATCGCCATATCAGATCGTGCTCTTTTGAGAAAATCTGCCAGAGGAAATCTACTTATTGCTATTTTTTCGGACGACTTTTAAGGCAATCGTATCGTAAGGTGTAAAAGCATATCGCATAATCAGGGCGAGCGTGGATATGCAAGTTGGGTTGGATTCAGTAAATAGAGGCGGGGACATTGTAGCGATTTATAGCCCGCCGGCTTAACCGCTCAACATTTATTGGATATATTAAAACAACCTTTTACTTTAATCAAAATATATTTTATTAATTGACTCTAAGAAAGAGGATGTTCTTAATTTTTTCTTTCCAATTATTTCGCCAGAAAGGAGAACATATGTTTCCTTTGTGTAGTTGTTACAATATCATTCATGAAATCCCAGGCTGGACTCCCAGGTTGAGCAACTCAAAATGAGAATTACCAATTTCTTGATGTGATAAGTGCTCTTTTTGAAGATAAGTTTGCCATATATCATATTGTGTGTCTTTCGGGTTAACCTGAGTGCTCTGAATGTGCCTCTACCTACATCTTCGAGAATATGAGCGTTAAGATACTTATTATTACTCTATGGGATATATTTTTTGTTTACTTTAACAGCGTTGTAATGAAATTTTAGATGATTTTTGGAATATTTTTTTGTCGGTTATCGAACCTAAGCCTTAATTGAATTAGGCATGCACGCTAACCCTTGTATCAACGACGTAGTATGATGACGTATGACGGGTCTTATACGTTATGTGAAAATTGCGGATGGAGATAAATGGAACAATGATAAAAGGGGTTCTAGTAAACAGTGGTTTTAAGCATTGGTTTGCATTTGTCTGTGTAGATTTAATTAAAATTAAATAATTATCAGAAGTTATTAACAAAGTTTCTTTCAAAGTTACCTTAGTTGAAATGCGTGTTTATAAACGTCTAGAACGTCTTTTACCTTTTGGACCAGCGGGGCTATTCAGTATTTTTTTAGTGATATTCACTGGGTAAAGTTGTGGTCACAGGAGCATATAAGGCAGTGAATTCCAACCTGGGTGAGTAAACCCCTTTTTTGATAGTCGTGTTCACATCTGTCTAGAACGTCTTTAAAATTCTTACTGAAATATTTTATCAAAATCCACTAAATGTTTTAATTAGAGGCCTGTTTCACATAATTGAAATGGACAAAACCAGGGATAATATAAGATTTTCCAGGCAATACATTAAGCAGAAAGCGCTGAGTGTATCACGATACAACGATAAGCAGAATTGTGTTCCGAGTACAAAGCCGACGGGTGGAGATAGTACCAGGTTGAGACCCATTCATATGGTAAACGGGGAGCAATTCTGATAATTATTTCTACTCGTATTTATTTCATTATTTACATATTACTAGCTGTCAAGGCGAACTTATTACCACTCTGTCCCATGTTATGTGGTTATTTTATATCTTTTTAGGTTTTTTAGGTTTTGATAGTTGTTTTCATTCGATGCTGAGACAAATGTAATAAAGCTGATATCATTAAAACCGACACAGTTGTTCTTGAGTCATAAGTAGTATTCAACTCACCTGTTTTCGATTTTGTGTTGTAGATGTGACTTGTCGTTTTATCAGAATTGGAAAATTTTTAAATCTCCATTTTATTGTAATAATAAATGGTCGAAGGCCATCTACTAGTCACAGACAATCCGAGTGCCAAATTTTGACACAAGTGATAGAATTAAAGTATCTTCACGCCCATATCCCCGAAGAGGTAGGCAGAGGCACAACCAGGGCACCCACGATTAGCCGAAATACTAAGTCCCCTACAATGTGATAGGTGGCAAGCCTATCGCCAACCGGGCACATATCCTATCCCGAGCAACATTTTTTTTATTAGAAAAACCCAATTTTCTTTTTGTTGCCCGACCCGGGATTCGAACCCGGGACCTCATGCAGTCAAGTCCAACAATTGAACCGCTAGACCACAGAGGCGATATTATTGATAGAATTATTAGATTATAAGAATTATAGTATTAATTATAAAAATAAATATTTTTTAATAACCCCTTACCTATCTACTATAAATAAACCTAATGTAGCCAACTATGTCGATGAATTAGGGTTACTTTTGAATCTAGATTTATGGAAATTGTGAATCCGAACCGGATATGATATTTAAATCGAGTGCTCTTAAATATAGTACTAGCATTTTATGAACACATCTTTAAATATAAAAGAAAGTGGTAATAGTTATTCTATTTATAACTCAAGAACGACTGAGCCGATTCGGCTGAAAATTGGTGGGAAGGTGGTTTAGAATGGGAGAAGGACATAGGATACTTTTTTATCCTGTTCGATTGTGAAGAAACTGGGAAGTACAATAATTTAATTTTTCCCATACAAACTAAACAAAACTTAATAAAATAATAAACAGTAAATACTCTTGAATTTAGATTTCTTGAAATTTGGAATCGAAGACCGATGTCATTATGAGTATTCTTGAACACAAAACAGCTCAGCTTTCAAACAAAAAATCTGCTTTGGAATCAGTCTTTTCATTCAGAGTTAGCATACCATAGACAATTCCAATTTACACACGCGATCCGATCCGGTGGTAGTTTTTAGTATTATATAGACTCGTCGCAAGTGCTTTCTGTAATGTGAATGTGTATAAAAATACTCATTATTCTATTCTATTGTATTTTTTTTCCTTTAGGGGTTAAAAATAAACATCTCAGGAAGTAAAATGTTATAATATCAATTTCCAGGTAAGCTAGTGCGGAACTTAATCACCTAAAATACATATATCTGTCATTCAAGCAAAGATACTGATAAATGCAAAAAACACAAGTAAATACGATAATTCGTTTTAATAACATATTAATGTTGCATAACGTAGAAATACATGCCTTCACCATGTTCAATATCTAATATCACAAAGAGGGAAGATTTGCTCAGCAGCATATGCCGTTAAAAAATGAGACCGTTAACCGATGTTGACACTGCTAGGATTGTTTATTTTAGTTATTTTCATAGCATTATTACATATGGAATTCTTCTCTGGAGGAGTTCTGCCTATGTAAATACTATATTAGTTTTACAAAAGAGGGCCATACGTGCAATTTATAACTTAGGCCCAAGAGTTTCCCTTAAAAAAATTCATAGAAATTAATATTCTAACTGTTACTTCCCAGTACATCTATGAAAATTTAATATATTATGTTCAGAAGAATTTACATTCATTTAAAATAAACTGTGGTATACATAATGTAAATACGAGGAATGAAAACCGTCTTGCTGTGCATGTGTCCCGTGTCCACAGAGTTAGTCATTCTTTCAGGGGCCAATAATGCTTTTACTATAAACTTCCCAATTTTATAAAAGATCTGTCATTAAATAAATTTAAAAAATGTGTCAAAGTGAAATAGTATAAAAAAGGTTAAGTACTATACCGTTGCTGAATATCTGTCGGAAAAGAGTGCTTGGGATTAATTGCTCCTCGTACCAATCTCTTACTAGTAATTATATGTAATTTGTATAGAATAAGGGAAAAAAGACAGCCCGCTGAGTTTCTTGCCGGATCTTCTCAGTGTGTGGCCGCGTTCCGATCCGGTGGTAGTTTTAGTATTATATAGACTCGTCACAAGTGCCTCTTGTAAAGTAAATGTGAATATAATAGTAAAAATAGTCTATTCTATTCTATTTGATTTTTTGTTTGTTGTCTTTCACCTTTAGAATGATACATTTCATTTTTGCTTTGTTTCATCAAAATCGGTGCAGTAGAAGCCAAGTTACGCAGGCGAAGCTGCGTGAAACTGCTAGTGAAATATAGCCAAGACTTTCAGAGCTAGGTATGTACGTTAACTCCTTGACCAACGGGGCGTACAGTTTAGTGATTACTTATAAAATTTTATAATTTTTAAGTCGCCTCTGTGGTCTAGCGGTCCGGTTGTTGGACTTGACTGCATGAGGTCCTGGGTTCGAATCCCGGGTCGGTCAACAAAAAGAAAATTGGACTTTTCCAATTTTCTAATTAAAAAAAAAATGTTGGTTGCGATTGGAAATGTGCCCGGTTGGCGATAGGCTTGCCACCTATCAAATTGTGGGACTTAAGTGTCTTCGGCTAGTCGTGGGTGCCTTGGTTGTACCTCTGCCTATTCTTCGGGGATATGGGCGTGAAAACACTTTTTTTTTAAATTTTTATGATATTGAAAGATTTCCTGATGATATGAAATTCATGCCGCGTAAAGACTCCAAATATGATGTTGCGTTTCCAACCTGACGTCAGTATGTTATCCTCCGAACCGCAACATGTCAACGGCAAACATGAAAGTTATGGTGGCAGGAAAAGTTGATGGAGGTACCAATCCGGGACAAAACGTTCGTTTATTTTCACCTGTAAAATTTTATTGAATATTCTCGAATATTTTGAAGCCAAAATTAACCGATTCACTCCAGGCGTTTTCGAAGTAAGCGAACGTTTCGCTTTTATTTAAGGTTGTGTATAAACTTTAAGCAAAGTATAACGTTTTTAACAGATAGAACGGAATTGAGGATCATAACAGCTTATTGCAACAACTATGTAAAGTAGTTTAATTATATATGTTAATGAGAAAGGTCATGTTCTGCTACTTATGTTAATGTGGCAAGAATGACAAATGAAAGATTGACGAAGCAGATATACAATGCGAATATGGATGGATGTAGGTACCCGGAGAGACTAAGGTTGACATGCCACGATCAAATCGCTCGGGTGTTATCTGAAGGTGGTGTCAAGAGTCTCCGAAACCAGCGTGTTTGTATGAAAAGGATAATGAATGTGGAGGAAGCTATGCAGGACTGCCAGGATTGTAATATTTGGTACTCTGATCCCATAAGTAACTCGGCGTGAAGATACGTACGAATGTGTGTATGTAATGATATGTATGTATGTTTGTAAGAAAATTTGATTTAAATTATCAAAAATCCAGACTTATTTAACAATTCACAAGTCGAAAAGTTTCTTCCTTATTCAATATGAATCTTTAGTATTTATATTCCATAAATGCAGAGTGAAAAAAACATACATTTATTGCGGAAATAACTCGTAACAGAATTGGCCCTCAAGAAGCGTTGGGGTTGGAAAACGACAGGTTGAATGATGGTCGGTCTGACAGTTGTATTGTGCTTATCATCCCCATGCACACGTATTGTTTACCGATTGGCATGCTATCGACATAGGTAGCGTCAGTGCTCGTTATTGACATGCTCCTCGCTACAGAGTAGGGTAGCCGGTACACTCAGTTAGCCTAAACTAGTGGCCATAATGAAGCCACAAACCAGTAGCATGTATGTTGTCCATTGTCTCTTAGTATCAGGAGATATACCAGTTTGTTCGCTATCTTTAAACATAAAAACTTTAAAAAGACTAGCGTGTTTACAACCATTTCTATCTTGATCTTCGTATGTGTGTGTTAATCAACTCCTTGTCTTGTTGCAGGTAAATGTGTTGTTGTCACACGTATCCTTACGCCCACTAATCACACGTGAGCTATGTACACCGACGCGACGCGGGCATGCAAATCAGCCAATCGGGCTTTGATTCATGTACGCGCACCCTTACTCATTGAAACGTTTGTAAACATACGTATATGTAATTGGAAAATTGTAACAACGTTTTATTGTGATTTGTCTGCCTGCGTTGTTGTTTGCATGTTTAGTTTTGTGACGGAAAGCTTAATGTTTTAAGCTAAAAAACGTATAGTGGAAAGCCTAAGGTAAGTCCAAATTGGAGGCATACTAAGTTAGACCTATTCACTCTTGATTTTAATTATTCCAGATCATACAGTTTTGAGAAAACCGACTTACTATCGAACTCAAGTCTTTTTGTTTAGCGATCCTCTATTGTGAAATTTCTAAAGAATTTCTTACGCTGTACAGCACCTTTATGGAACTTGTAACAGCGTTATTTCTAAACAGATACGACTTAGGAATCTTTATAAATATAGTGCACGTAAACATCTGTAACGCAACTGTAATACTCCTACACTGTAAAGATAATCCTGTATATCTGCATCTGCGGGTTTTTACTATATGTGTTTCAGTATCTATTTAAGTATTTCAGAGTATTAGTGTTGTTCAGCAAACCTACAACATAAACACATATTTTGCTTACTATAGGCTAAAATGTGGTTTAGTGGTTCAGTTGTCGGACTTGACTGCATGAGGTCCCGGGTTCGATTCCTGGATCGGGCATCAAAAAGAAAATTAGGTTTTTCCAATTTTCTAATAAAAAAATGGTTGCTTGGGATTGGATATGTGCCCGGTTGGCGATAGGCTTGCCACCTATAACAGTGTGGGACTTAGTATCTTTGGCTAGACGTGGGTGCCCTGGTTGTGCCTCTGCCTACCTCTTCGGGGATATGGGCGTGAGGCTTGCCACCTATCTCATTGTGTGGGTTGTGTGAGTGTTATAATTTTTTTTTGTCATATGTCTTATATTAGAACTCTGTCCCTTCGTTAATGTTTTGTAACTTAGCAGCTGCGATCTGCACAGAAGTAGGAATGCGTATGTTACGTATTATTTACGATGAGAGTTCACCAAAGCACATCGTCACAGCCGTAATCTAGTGTCAGCTCTCGAGCTTTTTACACTGCTTTGATCTATGTTCAGATCTCTGCAATGAGTTTGAGTTCTCATTTGCTTTTTGTTTATATCATTTCCGTTTTGCGTACTATCTCCATTAATCTTCAAGTTTTACGATGATCAACCTGGAATAGTAATCACTGTCTTACGTATTCCTGTTATAACACCTAGCACTAGCATAGCGTTACAGTCTTGATAACTAAAGGACTTGGTGAGTAGTCCCGACTAATAAAATAATCATTTATGGATGCGTTCTCATCTAAACTTTGGGTGAGATAACATGAGACAGGAATTAAAAAAAGTAAGAAGTTATAAAAATTATAACGTAGTAAGGTTTTATTGCAGGATTGCCGCATTTTGATTAGAACAATACGTGATTGTTATAATATTACAATAATCGTCAATCAAATCACTATTATTATTATGATTTTAATATTTAAAAAAAAAAATTATCTATACCTACATAATCAATCTAAAAGTATCTTCACGCCCATATCCCCGAAGAGGTAGGCAGAGGTACAACCAAGGCACCCACAACTAGCCGAAGACACTAAGTCCCACAATGTGATAGGTGGCAAGCCTATCGTCAACCGGGCACATTTCCAATCCCGACCAACATCATTAGAAAATTGGAAAAATCCAATTTTCTTTTTGTTGGTCGACCCGGGATTCGAACCCGGGACCTCATGCAGTCAAGTCCAACACCCGGACCGCTAGACCACAGAGGCGATAATCAATCTAATCTACCGAGAAATATTTTTTTTCATTTATAAATATAAATTCACATTATTTTCGATTTAGGTTGCTAAACGGCCAGTTTAAATAGTCTATCTATACATAGAAATATAATTACTAGAGTTTTGCTGCTAAGATGTTGTTTTAAATAACAGCTATAATAGTGGTTGCCTGGTAACGGATCTATAGTAGCCCTAACTATAATCTTAGATAGGTTATTGAAACTAGCCGTCTGACAGTAACCTATGTTGAAAAATGCTTGCAATAATGAATCTTGGATCAAATACGCACTACTATTACCATCGGTATAATGAAGCAACACAGATATTGCCCACCACTTTAGCATGAATGCATGAGATCTTCACAGCTGGACATAAAACTCTTTCGTTCTGTTAAGACTTCACCTTTAAATGTCTTTTTAAAAAAGGATCAAAATTATTACAATTGAAGAAAAGAGTTTATTTAGCAATTCTTTTACACAGAATGAGTGTTTGGTGAGAGACTAGTGCGCGACAGGAAGAATGGAAAGCGACTGACTGGGAGAATGATGTATGACTCGGAGCAAGTAGATGGAAATGTAGGATCAGCAGGTTAGGTGTTGAGTAAGCAGTAAAGGATACAATCTAGGGATGTAACAGTTCACTGCATATTTATGTATTTTTTCTAACCCATTTTTTTCCATTTTTTTACTTACGTATTTTTTTTTGCTTAAGTATTACACTTTGACTACTTTGCAATATACTTTGCAAGTGCTGTTTGGTTTATGATCAATCTATTTTGTATATATGTATGTGTATATGATTTAATATATTTATTTGTATTAATTTTAGAACGGTGTCGAAAATGTGTAGATACCTAAAACTTTTTCCTCACACAAAAGAAGTTAGAGACAAGTAGTGTAACTTCGGTGTTCCGATACATGAATCTTATATGATATGAATGTTAAATAAATAAATAATAAATAAATAAATATTCCTGGACAAGTTACACAAATTGAATCTAACCCCAAAGTAAGCAAATGATATGCTTGTGTTATGGGTGTTAGTCAACGATGCTATTACATAGAAATACTTAAATAGATACCAGAATAAATTTAATAAACACCCAGACCCGGAAATGCAAACATCTAAATTCTAAATGATCATCACACAAATGCCTGCCCCCGTCGGGAATCGAACCCGAACCTCGCGATTCGTCGATGCAGTTAGGCGAATACGCGAGCCACACGACCAACGAGGCGGTCAATAATAAACTTAAAAAATAACATGATTTTGTAGTTTACAATTTTAACTCAGTATAACTACAAGGAACCGACTTCGATTTGAATAAGAAAGTCATCAAGGTAAAAAAAGAATGTATTTTTCTCGATTTCCCTCATATTCCATCATAAGATACATACTTAGTGGCTATTCGGCCATTTTATAAGTACGCTCTTTGAAATACAAAAAGGGTTTCTAAAATTCGTTTAGAAACAACGGAGAAATCTTATAACATACGTAAAAATAAGTCGGTTAAAACAGCAGTTTAGGGTTACTCTTGAATATCGATTATATGCGAATTGGGTATTGGAATCGTATTTGTGTCATTTGGTACTTTTGAACACAATAATAGCGAATTCTTAACATTTAGTTAATAATAAAGAATAGATTATTATGGGTATTTGAATTCAAAAAATATTTTTTTCAGAACAAAGTACGAGTATAAACAATTCTCTTGTACTATTCTCTTCTCTCTTGTACTATTCTCTTATTCTGTAACAATTCTCTTGTATTCAAGAGTACCAAATGACACAAATCCAATTCTAATTTCCAATATTCATGAAATCGAGGTTCAATAGTAATCCTACTGATCGGTCGAAATTATACACTTCTTGCCATAGTATCTTCACGCCCATATCCTCGAAGGAGTAGGCAGAGGCACAACCATGGCACCCACGGCAAGCCGAAAACACTAAGTCCCACAAGTGATAAGGGACAAGCCTATCATAAATCGTGTACATATCCAATTCCGGGCAACGTTATCTTTATTAGAAAATTGAAAATACATATACATATTCAATATATGTTTTTTTTGCTGCCCGACCCGGGGATCGAACCCGTACATCAAGAAATCAAATCCGACGCCGGGCCGCTAGACCACAGAGGCAATTATGTATATAAAAACTAGAAAAAGTAAGAATCACGATTTAGTGAAGGCTGTATACATATATGTTCCTTAAAGCACCTACCTCCATACATTCCCACCCCATGGCACCGTCAAAGCTTGTATTTGTATTTAAATTCGGT
>NJDC01005615.1:36329-57832 GCA_002245475.1 Calephelis virginiensis
GCCGAAATATCGACAAATAAAATAAAAAGAGATCGTGAGTATCCCGTATAAATAATTAAAAATGCTACGCACATGTATTTTTATGTATATATTTACCTTAAACTTTTATGTCGCGTTATCGTGGTGTGAAATCCAAGAATTTTCTTTATATAAATCTGGCCTTTTTCGTCAAATTTGCTGTCTTAAACACAGCATAGCGCTCATGTAATATTCCCTGTTTATCGTTTGATCTTATGGCACGAATCCGAGTGCACAACACTGCAGCGGTAGTCAAAGAAAACACTCAACATGAACTGAACTGACCTGTCTTTTGAACGAGTTTGGCGTGTGGCTTTTTCGGTTTCGGTTTATTCGGAAGGCACCACTCCGAAACTTGTTGACTAGTTTGCATGTCAAACTCCACCCACGTTTCGTCATCAGTGACAATGCGTTTTATGAATGTTGTTTCGGAATTGACTCGTTCTGTCATTTTGTTCTGTCTGTGTTGGTCCGGGCTTCTTTGCAGAATAGATCGTATGACTTCCTGTCAGGCAGCTCGTAAAAGGCCAGCATAGGCTTACCGTCACTAATACAGTGACATCTGACTAGGTGGTAGAGTTTCTCACCGACTCATCCAGATTGGTATAACGGCCTTACCTATTCCTGCCGCCATAACGTCATGATGTGTTCCGGTTTGGAGGATAAGGTAGCCGGTCAACTTACTCTTGCTCGAGGCCTAACATCCCGGCCTCAGGTTGGCATCGCACCATTACCATCTTTGGTGTCTCTAGGCAGCGTAAATTTCTTACCATCAGGAAATCCGTCTGCTTGTTTGCTTTTTAATAAAATAAAAATAAAATCTGACTCTATTAGTTCTAGCGACTCTAGACTCTCTAGACTAGTTTTTGGAGTACTAAAGACTAGTCGATCGGAAGCATGTTTCATACCCAAATGATTAGTCAAAATGGTAAGGATTGATTCATGAGATACAGAAAGTTCAGTGGCTATCTGTCTCAAACTTGATCGAGGATTTTCTAACACTGTTTCCTTCACTGTTGCGATGTTAACTTCAGTTGTGAAAATCTTCCACCCGATCTCGACCTCTTTTGCGTGCTATATACCAGTGTGCATAAGCACGAGTTTTCGATAAAGTCGATTCATCGTTAGCCTTCTGTAACATTTTCATTGACTTCGAACATAAAATTCCATTGGCGATGCAATATTTAAGACAAATTCTTTGTCCGATGTTTTTATGTATTGTGAGATTCGCAATACACACTAAAATATACCAATTTAAACTCCTCGCCGAAATGGAAAACAGATGTGCCAATCTAACAATAACAAAAAAATTTAAAAATTGAGTTTAGAACCATAAAAAATAATACATTCTCGATTTTTTTAAACTGAATGTATTTTACTTAAGTAAATTTTAAATAGAGACTTCGTTAAACCCCACTGGTCCTAAAATTTTAAAAGCATCGACCTGTCTGTTCGTTCTAAACTCTTCAAAAACCATATCTCACAGCGAAGCCTGCGGGTGACGAAAATATGGCGTCGTCAATAAAAGGCGAAAACATCCGCTATCTTAATAGAATATCGCGAGTGGGCCAGCGACTTGCATAAAATGCGCCCCCAAATTGGTTTGTTCGGGAATCCGCCATTTCACCAGCTCGTAATTGAAATTTACATTTTTGTATGACTGGCAACTTGAGTGGGGTTTTGTAAACTTTTGGTGATAATAAAATTGAAGTTCGTTTTTTGCAGTTTTAATTCGTTTGAATTATATAAAAAACTAGCCGATCCGACCAACTCCGTATCGCTTGATAATGTTAAGCTAGTAGTTAACAGCTAGCAGTTTGTGTGGATACAAGCATTTGTTTTGTATTTTCCTGCCTTCTACGGACTTTCTACGGACAATAACTAACACAATAAAATAAACATTAGCAAAATTGGTCTATCCCCGTCGTTCCGGGCTCCTTTTCAACCGACCATTTGCCTTCCTGCCAGGCAACTCGTAAAAGGCGAACATAGGCTTACCGTCGCTAATACCGCGTCATCTGACTAGGTGGTAGAGTTTCGCAGCGACTTACCCGGATTGGTACCACTGCCTTACCTATTCCTGCCGCCAAAACGTCATGACGTGTTCCGGTTTAGAGGGTAAGGTAGCCAGTAAACTTACTTTTGCTCGAGGCCTAACATCTCAGTCTCAGGTTGGCAACCTTTGGTGTCTCTAGGCGTGAATTTATTTCTATCAGGAAATCCGTCTGCTTGTTTGCCTACCAATATCATAAAAAATATCCGTTCAGGCATGAGTCGATGATCATGTGAAATGAAGATTAATTTTAACAGTGACAAAATGATTATAATCCGTAAAGATAGTTTAATTAAGCGCAGTGAAACTTCTAAAATCGAGTGTGACTGATGTATTAGATAGGTACAGTACTACTATTTAAATTATGCGCTTCGGTTTTACACTTTTTACTCTTTTCAGACTTAATACTTTTATTTTTAAATTGGCTGACCTAATCTAAATTTAAGCGAAATGATTAATTATGTAATAACGACTCTACATAGATAGCTTTTAAATACATTCGGATTTCCGAAGCTTGACGAATTTAGCCGAAGAGCATAACTTAATAGTTCTTCTGTATCTACTGACTGACGATTTGATAATTCTTTGTCCAAAATGTAACTAATAATTTCGATAAGATCCCCACATAAACAAAAAAATGCACTTTTTTAACCATAACTAAAAAACCATAAGTCGGATCATGATAAAATTAATAATTCGTAAAAGAATTATTAGAATCCATTCATAATTGACTGAGCAATCGAGTAATAAACATTTAACAAAAAAAACAAACCATACACTTCCTGCTGCTATAACGTCAGTGCTTGCCGTTCACGTGTTCCGGTTCGGAGGATAAGGTAGCCTGTAAATTTACTTTTGCTCGAGGGCTAACATCTTGATTTCAGGTTAGCAACGCACCATAACTAGCTATGGTGGTCAGGAAATCCGTCTGCTTGTTTGGCTTCCAATATCAAAATAAAATCATAATCATAAATAAATTAAAAAAAACATTATTATTGAATACCTCCTCTTTTTTTGGAAGCGATTAAAAATTATTCCAAAACAATAATATAACTTTTTTTGTATTAAAGTTACCACATGAACTAAGTTTAACTAAAGTAATAAGTAACACCTGAATCACTAAATGGAAACATACAAACTACTAAAACTAAACTAATTACCGTTTGGAATTTCTTAGTTGCAATCTAACATCAGTTTGGCAGGTAACCGGTCGGCGGGTTCGCATTCCGCTTCGACTTAGTTTAAGGGTGTGAGTATACGTGCGACAACTACAATCGCTACAAAAATTGTAAAATCACATTTTTAATTGTGCACTTGGTTATACGCTATGTGCAAACTTGGAGGTTGGAAAAGTCAAAGAGGCCACAGAGCTCGATGTTACAAAGATGTAAAAAAACTCTTAACTGTCATTGTCAAATTGCTGCATTTTCATAGAAGTCTAACTTTGGCGTATTTTAAAGGGTTTTTTTTTTCACTAAACCTTTTAAATTCGGTATTCGACTTATAGTCCGTGCTGTTTCGTAAGTTGTATACAGCAGTAAAAACATGACATGAAGCTAATTTAAAAATATTTCAAAAGAACTATTGCAATAAATATAATATATTGAGGCGTGACCTATATTGTTATTATAAAGATAGGAAATTTAGATGATCATTTATTGATTCGAATTCCATAAGTATTACAATATCTAAATTATTATATAAGTTAAAAAATCACATATAAACTCTTATGTACATTATTTAGATATTATCTCATGATTTTGTTAAAAAACAAGCACAAACCGTTTTTTAAATACCCAGTTGGTACGATCATCACGCACACATCGTAAGATAACAAAACGATATACATTGTCTGTATTTGGTTCATTTTTTATATGACAAAAGGTTGTCACTACGCCGTCGATTGAATGATCGGGTAATTTAGAAATATGGAAAGTTTGGAAATATCACTTACATTGACGGCAATGCTGCAAAAGAAATTCTTATTATCGGTATAGATCTGATTTTTTTTCATTTTGCAGAAAACATCATTTGTTTCTTGTGATAAAAATTTGGCCGAACCGAAAATTGCCGACCTTATGTCATATTTATTAAAAATAGCTTTCACTACCATGGATTCTCCCAGCTTGTCGGATAAGCTATCACTTAAAGTCTCTACTAAATGCCTTCGTCAAAATAAAATCTTATATCTTCCGTTACTTTCCGATAATTACAAGCAAAATTCATTCATGTGGCGTGCTAGCAATAAGATTAATATACGAATATATCTCTTAATAAAAATCATTTACTGTTTGTTGGTTTCGCTTGAAAACTCGAGAACAGTTGGACCGATTTGACTAATTTTATTTTCAAATTATTTTCTGGAAGTCCAGGGAAGGTTTAAAAGATAAGAAAAAATTAAAACTTGTAAGGGAATTAGAAATAATAACATTTTAAGTTTTCCAATACAAACAGAAGGGGAGTTATGTATAATGAGGCTAGTATATATGTATATAAAAATAAATCCCTATTTTGCAAGGTCTTCGCATCATGCCTGAATGGATATACCAATTTTGTTAATTACTTTTTTGCCGCGTTATCCAGACTATAGTCTGGAGAAGTTTCTTATGTAAAAAAATTTCGAAAATTGCTGTGAAAAACATTGTTGTTAAACTGTTCGTAGCTCTTAAGATCAAGCGATACGAAGTTCGCGCAGGTCAACTAGGAATTTTAGAAAATTTGGAGTTGATTTAGACTTACGTATTACAAATAAGGTTAGGCGATTACTAAGCAATAGGCAAATCTTCTTTGAAATTGAATGGAATATTAAATATATAAGTATAATAAATGCTTGGATATGCGTAACATACTCATTTTATTTATTTGTCCTAATTTAGTGAGAGATCAGCGAAAGAGGAGACGGCTTTCCTAATGGTAAGATATAGCCGTGGCCTATAGACACAGTTATCTATAATATAAAAATGAATCGCTAAATGTGTTGGTAAGCGCATAACTTCCGAACGACTGGACCGATTTGGCAAATTCTTTTATTATTGTATTAGTTATTATTAGGAGGACGTTCTTATGAAGAGATAAACCGGGAAAGTTGCAGGGAAAACGGGAAAATAATACTTTGATTTCCCGTACTGAATGGGTGAAACGAAGTTTGCCGGGACAGCTAGTATGTTATAATTACATCGCTGGCCAAAATGTTAGGCCTACTATACAAATCTACCGGTTATCCTACCTTCCGGACCAGAACATGACAGATTTGATATGGCGGCAGGAATAGGCGGTGGATTCCTACCCGGGCAAGTTACTGCACAGCACACTACTGATCTTGTTAGTGAAGACCTAACATTAGTATCATTGCCAGTACAATGCTATAGAAATAATATGGGCACAAATCAAAGTCACTGGGCCACTCGAAACAATACCCATCCTCCTTTTAGGGTAAACAAGATGTTAGATTCATTAAAAAAACGCTTGTGCAGAAGTAACTGCTGAAAACTGGGGAAAAGCTGTGAAAAGAACCCAAAACATTCTACGAGTTTAAATCAAATGCCTTACAATCTGCCTATTACTATTTAATAGGCATTATTACTATTTATAGCATATAAGCGACACGTTTTACGTAACATTAACAAATACTCCTAAATGCTAAATGCTTCATTCTACGCAGTTTTATTAATATTTTGTATATGTGTCATCTTTCAGAAGTGACTTTAGCGCGTGGTTCGTCTGCGCTGGGACTAATTTTAATCAAAACAACCCTCTAAGGTCTAAAATATTTGTTTATAATTAATAGTCTGCTAAGTAGGATTTCTGTTTTACCTTTAGCTTTGGAATTTATCACTTTGCACTGTTAGTGTCAGTTTGACAAGAAACCAGTTAGACATGGGCTTATGTAGGTAACAACAATTTGAGTAAAATATTCCCCTACAATTCAATATTTAAAGGTAATTTAGACTAACGATCTTTAAGTAAGTAAATATTGGTTGTGATTTTGCTGCTCACTAACTAAATTTAGACTTATCGCTGTCTTCTAAGAAAATTGAACATATAAGATAAAATACGTTCAATGCTGACAAATTAGTTTGGATACATTTCGATAGATGTTTAAACTATGCCCCAGAATTTGTCAATGAAAAGCAATTTAATTTGTTAAATTAATTAATGCGTCTCAATATTAAACCTTGACTTAAGCACTCCAAGGTTTAATCTGGTGTTTTAGTACATATCACTGTGATGTAAATAATATATATATGTTTAATATACATATGTTTGTAAATAATACGGAAATGCGTATATATAATAACATATTTATATATATTATATATATAATGTATATGTATATATATATATATAAATATAATGCGTCATAATCGGCACCATCATCACCTTGCTTGTGAAACGATATAAGGTAGTTATCATCTGCACGGAGATGATTTCGAATTTAAAAAAGACACACAAATGTAACGTTATATTTAATGTACGTAGTCTACAGTGGCCAGTTTTTTATTTATATAATCTGTGGGGGACAGATTATATAAATAAAAAACTGGCCACTGTTGGGAAAAAGAAAAGAGAATTGTGAGGAGATGTCCTAAAATATGAGCGGGAAGTTCGTTTGGTTACCGGAATGTTCATGAATATGTGTAGGTTATATATATATCGCCTACACCAAATTTTACTTCTAGAACTTTTTTTTCTATCTCTATAGGCAAACGAATTCAGAACAATATTTATAAAATATTATATATCAACACAAAAAAGTTGTGACACAAATGACTTTTGGTTTTTATTTTTTTCATACGTTTTTTCATTTTATTCTCCATTAACGGCCCGCCCCGGCTTCGCACGGTTATGAAATGTACATATAAAACTTCCTCTTCAATCACTTTATGTATTAAAGAAAACCGCATTAAAATTCGTTGCGTAGTTTTAAATATTCAAGCATACAAAGAGACACAGGGACAGAGGAAGCGACTTTGTTTTATACTATGTAGTGACATTAAATGATCTCTTCCATTAAAACATGAATATAAAAAGTGCTATTGTATTTTAAAGAAAAGGTACAAATTTATTTATTTTTGATTTGCATAAACAATATTACCCATCCCATCTAATACTATTTATCTCTTTATCTTCTCTTAACAAAGGATTTTCTTTTTGCAGGTAAGCCCGGGGCTGCTTAATTAATTCCTGTCCGATTCCCCCTCCTTACCCCCCAAAACCCCAATTAATTTATGCGCAAGCACGCTTCATATGGAGTATGGACCAGCAGTACGCGTGAAAAACTTGTCATCCGTGTACTGCCGATTACAAAATACATTTTGTAAGTAAAAACAATTTCTTTTTTATCTGCATGATTTGTCTTAACAGATGTATTTTACATTTGAATTAAAATGTACGCTTTAACGAGAAAGCTATTTTAGGATATAGAAGAATGGCATCTACTGGCTCTTATTAATACAAAGGCAAATCTTACTTGTTTGTAGTGATCGTTAAATTGGTTTCTAATTATTGTAAGTTTCATTATTGACCGAGCGTAGAAAGCGAAATGCTCCGTGTTCATAAGGGGTTGCAGTTGCATGTTTGTACGCTTATTTGATGATAGCTTGAGTAGTTATAATTTGGTCTTATTGTTTTTGAGGATGTGTAGATATGCTCAATAAAATTTTCAAGTTAGAACTTGTGTAAATTCGGAAGATGGGATACAACGCTAGGTCTACTTAAGTGCAAGGTAAAAAAAATAAATCTTAGACAATCATTTCGTGAGACTTTCAAATAAAAGGGTCTGATTCAAGCACTTGCAGTATTTTTTTTTTCGCTGCTATAAATAGTTTTTGAAAAACATAATAGTGTACTGAATTTCCTTAAAATATGACTGTAAAATTGATAAAGACAACGGTATTAAAATATAATCACAGTCACGGCGAAAGTGATGTTGAAGTTATCATAACGCAGTTAGTGACCACGTCATGTCTGTGTTGTGAAGACATCGTGAGTCGTGACAATATCATGACCGTATCGTAACGGTAGCATAACGCTGTCGTGATTTTGTCCCTGGTTCTTTTTAGAGTAGCAAAAAGAAATAATATTTCATTATTTATGTATTAGTATTACTTCAAAGCCAATAATCCGATTGCTTTTTGTAAAAAGAAAATGTTAACATGTCAAAGAAATGGTGGATAGTATTAATTTAGAAACATGAAAGGATTAGTCATCAAAATAATTGTTATTACTTAGTTTAACATGTGGATGTGAACATGTGGGTGATATGAAAAAAAACTTAGTTTGATTATACAACCTTAAACACCTTTTAAATACCTTAATACTCGTGTTACTTGAAAAAAATCAAAGCTGTACCCACTTTATAATATCATTATTATACTTCTTATTGCTTAACATATTAGTACCATAAACTAAAATAATATCATATGAACAGCGACTTGGTCAGCACTCATTTTTGTGTAAACGTGTAAAATAGTTCAGTTAATGAAAGTCAGTATTATATCAAGCTACCAACACTGTACCTACTTATTTATTAGACTTTATCCCATAAAAAAATAACACTTATGTGCCCGATAGTACATTAATATGCAGTATACCGTCCGGCATTAAGATATATTTTAATCGCGTAATCGGCGAACAATCTGACTTCTTGCGTGTCTGTACAACCCATTAATTTGCAATTAATCATCACACGAATTCTTTATACGTTTGTTTGTTACTTGACTGAGTTTAATTAATTTTAAATAATTAACTAGTCATTGGTGGCCTTATTGAGCTTGCGGTTTTTATATATTATGTATATACAATCGTAGAAATATAGAGATTTCAATATATTTTGCAGTAGATTATTTCAGTTTCACCAACATTGCTTAATACGCCTCTGTGTGTAAACCCTAGCACTTTGGTCGTGGAATGTCAATCCAGGGGCTGATTATGTAACTCAGTTGCCCACTCAAAATGGAAAAGTGTACATCAAATAGCTGTCAAATGACGTGTTTTATATTTACTATCTCCAGTGACCAACAGAAATACAGTAGAGAAAGCAAACACAAATGACGTCATTTGATGTACACATTTTCAGTTTGAGTTGGCAACTGAGATACATAATCACCCCCCAAGTCTCTCTGAATATCTACACATTTGCTACACATCTGTTTTATTAATATTTTAACTGTCATAATATGTAGAAGGCGGAGTTACTTTGCAGAAACCGATGCTTAAATACTCAGACGAATAAAAAAGTATTTTGTTAGTCTTGAGCGTAAATACAAATAAAAATTTTTTTTTGTAATTTCTTCATTTTTTGGATTTATCCTTTAACAACTTTCTTTCTACGCTGCCGAACCAACGCAACATTTGTCTAATATTTGCAGAAGCTCTATAAAAACAATTTAACAATATCATTTACATTTCCCACGCGAAATTGAACAAAAATCAATAATTCATTAAAATAGCCATAATGTTGCACCGGAGTAAGGGTGTGCGCACACTCTAATGTTTATTAGTTTTTGCCGGAGGGGCTGTTGGCTTGGAGGGTGTGTACATAGTTTTATTTGATAAATGCAATTATTTACTCGTACTTCTGTTCAAGGTAGTGAAAGGGGTATTTTATTCGATTTATTTGTGTGTGTATTTGTGCGTAACTTTGATATCATAACTCCTGAATTACACATTTTTTTTACTATGATTTAGTGATAATATTTTAGGATTAATTTAAGAATAACTGAGTTATACATTATTTCCCATATTGTGTTATTAGGATGTGACGGCCCCATCGCCCGATGGTGGTTATTTTGTAACCTAAGTTACTGGATTATTCCATCTAGGGCGGCGTGAAGCTCATAGTGTAGTTTTAAGTCGGTTCGAGTCAACCATAACCCGCTGCCATTCACCGAGAGCGGCGGGTATCTGGGGGATTTTCCACATTTGAAAAAAAGTGGTACAGTGATATACGGCAGCTCGGGCAAATTGGTACCATCATCTTACATGTTATTACCGCCATTAGCGTCAGTGTTTGTTGTTGAAGTGTTCTATGGTGAATAGCCAATAAATTTACAGGTATTGTAATATCCTAGTTATGTCTGTAAAAGACCGGTAGTCTATTACTAACAAAAGATGCACCTGCTTGTTCGGTATCTTATGACAGTTTAAACTTTTCTGGTGTGCAATAAACGTAAAGTTTTTTAATGTCGCTGCTGTAGTCTAGCGATCTGATGCTGGCATTGATATGAAGTCCAGGGATCGAGTCCCGTGTTAGGCAACTGCGAAATATTTTTTTAAATATTCTAATAAAAACACGATGTTGCCCAGGATCAGTAACTGCAGTTGCAATATGTTTTGCTGCCTTACACATTGTAGGAGTAAATACCTTTAAATAATTGTGGGTGCCCTAGTTGTACCTCTCTAGTTGTAGTTGTAGTTCTGTAGTGTTGTAGTTCTCCCTAGTTGTAGTTCTGGAAAATGGGTGTGAAAATACTTGGAATTATTTCTTTTCTTTCTTTAGGTTTTGGCCTTCACGTTAGTATTTAGCCATTAGTCAAGTAGAAATTTGCATCAAATTTTATATCAATTTTAATTAATTTTAATTAGTCATCAGTTGTAAGTCGTCAATAAGTCATGTCCGGCTCTTGGGTAAAGCGGTGGCCTTTTTACACAAGCTCATGTAACGAGATTTGGCCGCAACGTGAAAATATACGATACGCTAATTTCTTTATGATTATTTCATTTGTGCACTTTTACTGAACAAAATTGTACAAAATGCCACCAAAATTGACTAATTTCACTCAATATTAGCACGAAATTCAATAATTATGAAAAAACTTCGACCATCTTTTCTCTCGATGGCGCCAAAAACTCAACATGGAATTAATGTGTTTCAAATTCTTAGACAATAGCAAAATCACAATGTTTTATTAAGACTTTTGATAGCAGTGAAATTATCAAGTTGATATTTAAACATCTCTCGTCTCGTGCGTAAGTTGTATACATATAAATCTCATGCATAATTATAATGTATATTGTTGTTACTATGTTTGATTGTATATAGTAAGTATACAAGGTCAGGGCGCACACATCTGTGTACCGCAGTAATGAATGAACCGCGAAGGGCGCCCTGAGCTTCGGACATGCACGGGGTGGGTTTATATACTGCGACCAATGTCTCTTGATATTAAGATTTCTTAAGAAAAGTATAAAATATCTTGAAGAAAACGTTTAATGTCCTGTGCATTCGCATCATTTTAGGAACACAAATTTTAAAATGTTTAATTAATATTTTTTATGTTTTTTATCTTGTAAATTATTATTTTTTCTTAATACAGGAATTTTTATAACTTACAAAAATATTTACGAAATAAAAAATAGTATTTATACGAGTTTGCTTAACATTTACACACAAGCTTAATGATTTAAGAAAGTTTTTTTTTTGCTTGCCACCTACCACATTTGGGACTTAGTGTCTTCGGCTAGTCGTGGGTGCCCTGGTTGTGCCTCTGCCAACACCTTCGGCGATATGTGCGTGCAGAAACTTTTTTCAATATTTCATAATTATTGTCAACTCACATCCCTATTTTATAAAGTTGCTTCGAAATTACCACAAGCTTGTCACAGTTTAATTTTACTGGATTCTTATTTATAATCAAGACAATGCTTCATTCGTGCAGTATGGTTACAATTAAAAAAATAGAACGTTCTAAGCTATTAAATTGTTTTTTTTTTACACTGGAATAGATAATAGTAGATTTTTAAGGAATCCGTTTAAATTTTCGTTATTTACAGAACGCAAAAAAATCATCCAGCATCGTTAGTTGTCTTTATTTTTTATAGTTACATATATTAATGATGAGTATTGATAAGAATTTTCAATAATATAATAATTATAATTTACTATCTTCACACCAATTTTAATTAGGAAACGTTGATGTTTAATATTTCTCATTAGATGTTATCTAAAAATTCATATCAATTTATTTACACCTAGGCACATTACTTGTAGCCATTTAGATAGTTAAGATACTGATAAAATAAATTAGCTTCTTTAATATCAAATTATAACCAAATTTTTAATAAAATTTAAATACTTTCGATAAGCCTTATTAATAATCATAGCGAATTTTGGATATGTGCGAATATAAAAACTGAGATAGTATCTATAAATTTAAAGAAATTAGTTTCATCAAAAAGTACTTAAAACCGATATTAATTCCTTTAACAAAAAACACCTGATAACGTCAAGAAATAAATAATCAAAAGAAATAAATGGTAGAAGTGGTTTTAAATTTGTGTTAAGTATCAAGATTATTTAATATTTAATGGAGCTATAAGCACCCCAAGTGCACGCAGCAAGTAAGGTTAGGTTAGTTTGCAACGTGGCCGCACCGACGCGCCACCTCCGCGCAAAACCCGCGAGTAATAAAAAAATGTAAATGTCAAACTCAAATGATATTGTGATCTCTAAATTAAGTGTATTGTAAACAAAGCATGACATCTATGTTTTAGCAGTGTTATTAGTGATGTGTAAAATAAGTCCAAAAGTTGTAAAAAATATAGTTAACAATTTCATATTTATTTTATAGGGCTTAACAAAAAGTTTGTCAAACGACAATTAACTATAAATTAATTACGTTATAATTACATCATAAAAATATGTAAGCTGTTTATTATAATTACATCAAATTAATACATTAATTTTAACATTTATAAGTAAAAATAATTAGTAAAGTTATGATTACAAAACCATAACTTTACAGCAAGTGTCTAATAACATGAACCACAGACGTAATATACTACAAATTATAATATTATGAAACCGTTTAGTAATCACAGAAAAATACAAGAACTTTTATATCAGTTTAATTCAGTAGGTACATGAAAGCTAGACATGTAAATATTTACATTAGTACATTGCTGGGACGACTGAGAAAAGTTTCTACAAAGCTAAGAAGATCAGCGATTTCCAAATAAACCATTTATTTTATTTCAGTCCGTTAGAAACAGGCAATAAAGGCTGTATTTGCTCGAGTGATTTTGACAGATGTGTAGATGCACACAGCAAGTGTTTACAAACAGCGTTGCATCGATTTCACATAAACTGGCACTCGCTTTTAAGGTGTACGGGCGTAAGGGACAAGAGTTAGCGGAATCTGAGTAAATTAAGCTTTGAAAAGTCTCGCGATTTAATGGGATTAATAAATACTTAATCACGTTTCGAACTCATAATCTTCTTTATGTGTAGGAAAGATAGGTAACTGTAACTTAATTACTAAACAATAATTTGAAATTATGTTAATTATAGGTAGGTATACCGGATTTTAAATCTTTAGTGATATTTTATTATTGATTACTTTTTTTTATAGAAGAGGAGGCAAACGAGCAAGTGGGTCACCTGATGGAAAGTGATCACCTCCGCCCACGGACATCCGCAACACCAGGAGTATCACAGATGCGTTGCCGACCTTTAAGGAATGAGTACGCTCTTTTCTTGAAGGTTCCTAAGTCATAATCGTTTGGTAATACCGCCCTCGGTAACTGATTCTACAAAGGTGTTATACGGGGTAAAAAATGTCTTCGGAATCGCATAGTTGTAGACCCCCATGCATCGAGATGATGGGCATGATACCTTTAGCTCTGACGCGATGTCCGAAGGTGGAAATCAACGGCTGAAATTAAACCAAACAACTCCTGAGATCATTTTTTTTTACGTTGCTATTGTTAATTAAAATGAAAAATAGTATCATAGTAAAAAAAATAAAACAAATTCAGGTGACACATAATAGATTTGAGTTGCGCTTTATGCATCACATCAGAGGTTTTGAACTAATATTCCTTTATTAATTGTAATAAGAAAAGATATCATATTCGACAAAATAATAATAGAAATAAATTCTCAGAGTACACTTATTTGGATAATTAGCAATAAAAATAAAAGTGAAGTCACAAATTTAAATAGAAAAGTTATACATTAAATTGCATATTATTTTCTGACAACTGCATGATTATGCTTTAGGTACTAGAATTAAACTGTAATGAGTTATAAAATGAATGGTAATCCAGCGACCAAAACTGTTCTCCAATGCAAAGTGTATTCAGAAAAAATAATTTACACACTCTCGAACCAGTGCGTCCAATTTATTGATGAAGATATCGTGACCACTCTGTTTCATGTGACTCACTGATGATCCATTTATAAACACCATCTTCGCTGGCCAAGTCTTGACCTTCAAATTTTTTTATTCGTTCACGTTCTACGTCTGATATAAGACCACATAGAAAATAATTTTTAGATTTGGGAACAATATCACACAATATATTTGCCTCGCTCGTCCCTTTTATATAATTGGTCGTAATACAGTATTGAACGTTAATATTTCAAAAAATACCCGCTTTTCTAATCCTTAATCACTTGAGATAGTTTATTCCAATACTTGCTTAAAGATTACGAGTTTGGAATGCAACTAAGAACTCGTATGTGTACAATGTACATTAACACATAAGATATTTTAATGACCTACTTTTGCATAGCAAGCACATTAGAGATATTGAATTTAATTAATAAATTACAATAGAGATGTCAAATACACTTAGGAGTTTTTGCATTCGATTGTGCTTCAAAATCTAGGATGGACTGGCTTTAAAAAGTGTTTTTGACAAAAGTGACACATAGGAGGTCTTAAAGTCGCTACGATAATGTACACACAAATAACATGCTCAAGTTATTTGATGCTAAGCTTTTTCATACTCACTGAATCACGGCATTCTTGTACTTTCAATTCTAAAAATCCAATACGAGTTCATGCTTAGTACTTTAAATAATAAACTTTAGCATAATTGATTTAATTTTTCTGAATAATAAGTATTTTTTTAAATAAAGAAAATGGATACTACTTAAAATATTAAGTGATACTGATTTAGTTAGGTATAGAATATATATAATAGCAAAACCTTATGAAGCCCATAATGGCAATTTATTTAAATTAGTTATATTACAACGATCATTTAGCAAATAACCTAATTACCTAATTAAATAACATTTAGTGATCTTAAAATTAAAAAAATAACAAGCTCCGACAAAACCTGTAAGTGCAGCTAAGAACCATCTCGATCACGTCAGTTTTCAGCATAACATCTCTGATTTTCCAGCGGGGGTTGAAAAAAATAAAAAAATGGTCTGTCAATATTTCTTTTATTCATGTTTAAAAATCTACATACCACGAAAAACTAATAAAAATAAATTTAATTACGTTTTTAATTTTGATATACACGTGTAATGCATATTTAAATTTACCCGCTCACACTTTGTCCTCACTCTTACCTATCACAGACACAGAGGTCGCGTGGCGCCTGTGTGCGCCGGGCTTTACTATGAGTCACGCTGCGGAGACGTAGCTATTGCAATTCAACAGGCGCTTCTATTGTTAATCCCACCCTTAATACCAAAAAATAAGATATAAAATGTCTTTTAACGTGTAAATGGGTTTCCCATACAGATAGCAAAAGTGAATTTTCACCAAACAAAATTGTGTGTAACATTATGACAGTCTGGAGTACTGTAGTGCTGTGTTTGTCTGGAGTACTGTAGTGCTGTGTTTAAAACACTGTTCACACTTTAGACTAATAAAGGTTGTATTTTTTTGAAATGTATTGAAATTTGCTACTATTTAGAATAACTAAACTGTACAACTGCTACAATGTACTAAACTTAATATATTAATGTAATATAAGTTTAGAATTATTAGTATTTGTTGATGCTATTCATTTTCCAATTTGCAAAATCGAAAATGAATTACTACAAAACATAAAACTCAAAAGTTTTTTTTAATTGTTTGCACACTTAAATGTCTGAAATTGAAGATGTTCTTACTCGGAAGTGTAAGCGACACGCGTAAAACTGTTACTTACATATAATAGAAATTCTTTTTTTTACATAAAATACATTGTTTTTAGTTATTTAGTTCGTCTAGCATATTTTGTAGATTAAACAATTTGCCTGCCAGCCAGACGATTGATTGAATTTGCCCCTAGTTGGTTGAATTTTTGTAAGTATGTTTCTAAAACACGTTATACAAGTGTCTGTTTGTTCATGGACTGTAAAATGTATGCAAACGTGAGGTTTTAATTTTATCTTTACAAAACGACTGGCTCCATACTAGATTAGGGGATTTCAACCCCTCTATCATATGGACAATGAAATCCGAATCTAATAGAAATGACATTAAGTTAGTTTTTAGAATGAACGGCGGTAATCAAGTGGCGAGTATAGAAATGTGTTATTGTTACATTTGTAGAATTGTGAAAAATAATTATAAATACTAGTCTGCTTCCATGGCTTCGCTCGCACCATTTTGAACCATTATATTTGTATTTATAACTTTAAAGTCTTATCAAACAAAAACATATCCTTTTCCGGCGGGTTTTTAGGTAATTGTAATGAATGTTGAGAAAGTAAGGCTGCTGCCAGGACTGTGAGATTTGGCACTCGATACACTCAGCCTACTCCGTAAGGGACTTGGCGTGAATATATATGTATGTCTCACAATATATCACACAAATGCCTTACCCCGTCGGGAATAGCGGTTGGTCAGTGGAGTTAGACGTGTTTGCTAACCCCTCGACTAACGAGGCGTTCGTGGTCTATGATTATCTAAAACATACAGTAGGTACCTATCACGAAGGTACAGCGTCGTAGTACAGTCGTATAATAAGGGTCGGAGCGCACCCTGCCGTCTCGCCGGCTATCACTACCCCATAAATTATTGCAGCTTATCCTGAATTGCCCATGGTATTGACGTATCAGGTTCATTCAGCTACGTCTTAGCTAGAAATAAATGACTCTGGACAAATTACAATTTGAAAAAAGGATGTTTACGCCCATATCGCCGAAATGGTAGACAGAGGCACGGCTAGACGAAGATACCAAGCCAAGTGATAGGTTTTTAACCTCCCATGGATAGACGTGTTACAAGTTAGACATATCTCTGTGTGCGTGTCTGTCTTTAACGTCATAACTCCTAAACGATAATACTGATTCCGATGCTTAGTTTTTGGTTCTTAGGTATTACGAATAGGTTTTGTCAAGGGTTCTTTTTCATTTATTACTATGAAGTATCCATTATACCTTTACAATTCTCCTACAATTTTAAGACGGGACATTCAAATATTTATTGTGGTGTTAAAATTTCAAATTATTACAAACATCAACCGCCTTACCACAAAAAATACACGCTTTTTAATAAAACACTGTCTTAAATTAACATCCAACCAATAACATGATCATACGTGGATGACGTGGCAACATTTTATTGGTTCAGAATCCAATTTTAGACAGCGTTTAGTAAAACAACTGTTTAACGAGTGTTTATTTTTTGTAGTACCTATGATAACAAATGGTTATGGCTACATGAATATTAGAAAAGCATCTTCACGCCTCGAAGAGGCAGGCAGAGGCACAACCAGGGACCGGTACCCACGACTAGCCGAAGACAAAGTTCCACAATGTGATAGGTGGCAAACCTATCGCCAAATGGGCACATATTTAATCCTGGGCAACATTTTTTTTAAATTAGAAAATTGGAAAACTCACATTTTCGTTTTGTTGTCCCAGGGATCGTTCCCGGGACTTCATGAAGTCAAGTCGAAAACCTTAACCGCTCGACCACAGAGGCGATTATGAATATTAGAGTAAAATTTAATTACTACGTTCAGATTATGAGCGCATTAAGGGCGGTCTCATAATTTATTTAATCAATTTGGTGAGTGCCCTCAGTGAATGTGCCCTTCGAAACTGCATTCAGATAAGGGAACGCCCTACACTTTGTTTTTCAATACTTCAAGGAAGTATTATCAGTTTCTTAGGCTTCCTTATCAAAAATAAATTAAATGGAAACCATTTGACCTCGACTGTCTCTGACTGTTAGCTTATGTCAGCGGATGCTTAAGATAAAGGTTTCGATGGAGATTCTATGGCACCGGGAAAAGTTATTATAAAACTCTACTACCTAATATAGGGCTCGAGGCTAGTGAGTGATAAACAAGCCGACGTTCGTCTCTTGTCCTTAGTTTCTTCAAAAGAGCTTCCTCTGAGAAGCTTCTTTTCAGGAGTCGGGGACGTTATGTAATAACAATGAAGGAAGGAATGGGGGTCATATTAACGGGGTTATATATCTAGCATACATTAGCCTCTGTCGTCTAGTGGTCCGGTTCATTCCCGGATCGGACAGTAAAAAAGTGTATTTTCAATTTTTTTATAAATGTAAAGTGGCCTGGCATTGCATATGTGCCCGATTGGCGATAAGCTTACCATCTCGCACATTGTGGGACTTAATGTCTTCGGCGATTCGTAGGCGTCTTGGTTGTGCCTCTGCTCACCTTTTCGGGGATATGGGCATAAAGATACTTTTTATACATTTATTAAAAGAGAAACAAAAGTAAATCTGTAAAATATTTTAAAAAACATTTATTGTTGCGTATTTCATACAGGATACAGACCCAAAACAAAGGTTCTACTCACTTTTCACGCAAAAACTTCTGAACGGATTATTACCAAATTTTGAATACAAGTGTACTATATTATAAAGTATACGAGTTATTGTGTATATGTATTATACAATCATAAACGTGTGGCTTTATCTTTGAAATATTCAGGAAGTGGTAATTAGAAAGTTACAGTTTCCTTTTTAAATCTTACCTTCTTTTTATATCTGTTTTTGCCACGAATGGTCAAACTTTGATACATTTTTACTATGTAGGAGATGGTTTGATTTAATTTTTTGTCACGTTTTATCAAAATAGGTTTAGTTGAAGATATCTAAGATTGGTTTTAAAGCGCAAGCGCGAAGTCTTTAGCGTAGGCCATTCCCGAGGTTTCCGAAAAAAAAAATTCTATTCCCTCTTCCATTTCTAATATTTCTTTCTAGTTTATTTATTTGTCCGCATGAGAATAAAATTATTTAAGCAGCATGTGGTTAATAACATCTTCCCCTATAATCTTACCTATAGGGGACTAAAGATTTATGGCCTAAGACATTAAGGAATACCTTCAAATCTAGCCCCATAGTGAATGAGTATATCCATCTCTCCTTATCCGTCATAAAACGAACAGGATAGATAACAATCGATCCTGAAATTCCAACTTAATCAGTTTTGCAAGGGGTCGAGTTTTCCAAAGGGTGCTAAACTTGATTCTTCTAACTGAAGTGCATTTGAAATACGTTTGGTGTCACCCTTATTACTGGTTAATAAGGTAGTATTTTGAGTACTTTTGAAATATGATGATTTTGTTATGAAAATCCACTAGAGTGGTCTTGTACCTTATTTCGTTCTTATTGTCATAGTAATAAGGTTGTGTATCCTTTGGGAAATTTATCTGAAAACATCAGCTGTAGACAGTCCGTCTAGTTAAGGTTCAATAAATCACTGCTCTTTTTAATAAGTGTTGAAGATGAAGGATTTGAGCAATGAGCTTGCTGAAAGGGGGCAAATGTGGTAATGTCGTGCTGGAGCCTATTGTGGAACATGACGATTAGTCCCCACAAATTTTGGAAACTCATTGCTTAAAAGTATCACGTATCATAAGTATAACTGAAAGATATATTACATATCTTTCAGTAGACTACTATGACAACAACAAACAGTTAAATAAACTGGGCCTTTGTACTGGTATATACGTTATATGTAAACCCGAAAAATGGTACCTAATGATGCTTTATTTTCGTTTGAAATTAAATAGTAGGCCACCAAACCGGAACAAGACTATGGTGAACACCGCTGTTCGTGACAGGAATAGATTTGGTGATGATACCAGTCCAGGAGAGTCCTCACAGTATTCTATTATTTATTCGCTTTATAGTCTGCAGAGGAAAAATGTCCGTAATATAAACATATGTATTTAGCAATTTTGTAGGTACCCGTGTTGGTATAGGTCCTCCCTTTAGAGTAAGTCATCTGCCTCTCTGCCAGAATTCTATTATTTCCTCGCTAAATCTTCGCTTTGTTATTTGGATAGGAAAAATATGTTTGTTTAAATCAACTTGTACAATATTTACCAACTTCGATGGTACCCAGCTGTCTTTGTCTGGGTCCTCGTTGTAGATTAACCATCTGCCTCTCTGCCAAGTAGCTCGTAAGAAATGAGCATAAGTTAAAGGAATCATAATCAACAATGCCTTATAAATATTTAATAGATGTTCGGAAGAAATATATACCACAACAAAATTTATCTATTAGAATTTATATTACATTCTCACCCTTGAACTCAACCCTAGAAACACCCTTGAAACAATTAGGTAGTAGGTACCTAATACTAGTAATGTCTAAAGTGTAAAAATGAAAAACACATGAAAAATTAAAGTTTGATAATACAGATAAACAATCCAGAATATGTAGATAGATGTAGGTATCCGGGGAGACTTAGGTTGACATTCCTCTGTCGAATTGTTTAGGTTTTATACGAGGGTGAGTCTCCAAAAGCGGCGTGTTTGAATGAAAAAAGTAATGAATGTGAAGAAAGCTAGTCAGGGCTGCGAGGATCGTACATTTGTCTCTCGATACTCCCTGCTAATACCATAAGGCTTGAAGATAGAAAGTAATTAGTAAAGCCATTCTGTCAGTGAAAACTGCGCAATAAAATATTTTACCACTATATATTGTACAATGTAAACGTGGACAGCTTTAATTTTTCCTAGATTTTTAAATAATAAGTTAATACTTTCTCACCAATGTTCCTCATAATAAAAAATAAAGTAATTATAAATTAAATTATTTTCTAAAATCATAACATAAAACTTTGTAAGTATCCATTATATTTTATTATATTATATATATATATATAATCGCGTGGTCGTTGCATCACGCCTAAACCTTAATTAAGGGAAAAGCGGGAAAATTACAAGAAAACGGGAAAAACCATACTTCAACTTTGTTTATACAAACTGTTAGTAACTATTAATATCAACGTTCGCCGTAACGGCTAGTGTTAAAATAAAAAGCAAAACACTCAAGCAACTGTAAAAAGTTACATGATTAATAACTTCATTCAATTTAAATAAAAATGTTAAACACAAATTTTAAAACATAAACATACAATGGTATAATATGAATATATTTTTTTCAGTAAGAAATAATCATTTAAATAATACTTACATCTAAGTAATGAAAAAGTCATATAATTTTATGATTTTTTTTTCTTAAAATATTGTGTGATTAGTGAACTATGTTTACTTAAATTTAATTATTGACCACTAAAATAAAAAGTGACAAAAAAGTGGAGAAAGTGAAGTGAAAAATGGCAGAGCATTGGTCATGGTTGACTGGCAACGAAGCTGCGGAGTATACTTACAGCCCGCCCACACGACCAAGCCGGCCACCACACCGACCACTCGTCAAAGTGGCCACGAGCGCACACTTGCATACTTTTTCCAGGTAAGTGAATGTTGGTATGTAG
>NJDC01005615.1:64244-78462 GCA_002245475.1 Calephelis virginiensis
GTAGCAAAAAAACTAACAAAACGCAGTTCTAAATATTCTATGTCAAAGTTGTATTTACCTATAAAATGTGTATTTATTAGGATTGTAACGTTTTGTAACATCACAAGCGCTTACAGAACACGACATCGTAATTGACTTTATATTTTATTCCAGTGAAATAGTAAGATTATGAAATTAATTCACAAAATTCACAGCGATGCACTATGACAGGAACACTATGAGCTCTTACTCGCGTAAATATTGGCACATAGGTACCTGACTCTCGCTCTCTGTTCCTCTAAGGCAATTTGTACTTGATAAGGACTTCTCTCTCCCACGCTTTGTTGATCTTGTACATACTAAATCTATGGGTAAATGTAATTAACCTGTTACTCTTCAAATGTTTGTTTGAAAAGTAACAGGTTTTTTTATAAAATTTGAAATGATTTCCTAAATATTTCAAAAATTCTCGAAATAAGTCTGAAAAAGTCGACTTCGTTCATATACATCAAACACTATGTGCCGTAAATTTTCGTTCTCAGTTAAAAAATAATATTTTTCGATAAATGCAACAATATATTGAGAAAGTTTTTCCATTTTTCTCAAACCCTAAGCATGAGGTAGCTGTCATAGGCAGACTCATTACTGCTGACGAATTGCTTCAACGTAGGGCTATGATTGATGATACAACTTACAAAACAAAATAAATCCTACTTTTCTTGGCTGTTATTTGTTATCAATATTATTTTGTGTGATGTATGAATATTTTTTCTTTAATGTTAACCCTTTTCTATCTTTTCCAGTTATTGATTGTGTCAACATTTTAAAACGGTAATGAGAAAAAAATAATTTTGAGTTTTGCTGTCACAAAAGTTTTGATGGACAAGCTCGTGTAGATCCAGGTCTATTTCTGCTAGGCAGTTCAAAAGCAGCGATCACACGTCAAAATATAAGTCATTACCAACAAGACTACTCGTGGTGAATGCTGTGCAGTAACATTCTTGGGTAGGAATCCACCAGCTTATGTATTTCTGTTGCCATAATTACTCTGTCATGTTTCCTTTCGAAGGGTATGGTACTCGGTACATCCCGACATAGAACAGCGACACACCAATAACATCTACGATGTCTTTACGATCGTCTCTTGTCCTAAGGAGACCTGTGTGCATGTGTGAACTCCCACTTAAAGCAAAATTAACTTATATTATTATAACCTAAGTAACGGTTTTTAGTTACAGTTATTCCTATTAATGTTATAAATGCGAAAGTTTTTTGTTTGTTACTTCTTAACGCAAAAACTGCTGAACTGATTTTCATGAAATTTGGCACATACATAGAAGGTAACTTGTATTAACACATAGGATAGTTTTTACCTCAAAAATATATTCCTGTGGGAAGATTAACCACGCGGACAACGCCGCGGGAAACAGCTAGTAGTGTATAAGTTTAATTTATAATATCATCAATGAAGAGGTCGTCTACTTAAACGAAAATGTTTGCAATATTAAATGTAACTGTAGAATACTTGCAGGAAAATCTATGTGTGGCCATTTAGGAATTATTGTATACTAGCTTCCGCCTGCGACTGCGTCTGCCTGGAATAATTGGCGTGATAATACTCATATAGCCTAACGCTTTCCTCAATAAATGGACTATCTAAAACTAAAATAATTTTTCAAATAGATAGATTAGCACGTTCAAGCAAACTTACAAACAAGCAAACAAGTTTATTATATTAGCACTAGCTGTCCCGGCGAACTTCGTTTCATCCGTTCAGCATACTCATAAGAAATAATGAAGTATTATTTTTCCCATTTTCCTTGCAACTTTCTCGGATTTCCTCTTCATAAGAACCTTCTCCTAATAATAATTAATACTATAAAAAAAGAATTAGTCCAATCGGTCCTGGCGTTCGGAAGTTATGCGCTTACCAACACATATAGTCATTCATTTTTATATTATAGACTAGCTGACCCGGCGAACTTCGTTCCACCCGTTCAGTAAGGGAAATAATGAAGTATTATTTTTCCCATTTCCCCTGCAACTTTTCTGATTTTTCTCTTCATAAGAACCTTCTCCAGTTAATAACTAACACAATAAAAAAATAATTAGCCAAATCGGTCAAGTCGTTCGGAAGTTATGCGCTTACCAACACATTTAGCGATTCATTTTTATATTATAGATAGACAAAAATAATTATCAAATCGCGACTTGGTACTTATAAAACAGTTAGAGTCGGTTTTTGTAGTTGTATTGCTCTTGATAATTAAATGTCTAGATGATTTACTTATTATAATCAAAGTCGGTTTTCTCGCAGTTTTGCTGAGCTTATATGATCGCATTTATAATACTACGTGCCGACAAAATGGCGGCCTTTGGTAAGTTGTAAGATGAGACAAATGCCATAACTTTAGAAGCGGTTATCGAAAGCTATATTAATAAAGTTTGATATTGTTCTGATACGTCACGTACATTATTGGCCAATATTCAGGACCCTTTTGGTATTTTACTATGGCAACCCTCTAGCCATGTGTCAGGTTGGGCCTGTATGGGAAAGTGATTCCGACTCCAATGGGCCGTGGGATGGGAAACGTGACGAGAATGAACCTGAAAGTTTAAGGCTTAAAGATAAGTTTAAGTATAGCATTACAGCCAATATTTCTTCCGGCTTGTGCTTTTAAATGTACGTAACTTGACCAGAGTTTTAGACAAGTTTAAATTTGGAACTCTCTAAAATGATCAGATTGAAATAAATCTATCTATAAAAAATTAATCCTTATTTCGCGAGGCTATCGTGTCATACCTGAATTTTGATCAATTTTGCTATCATCATTTGCACATCTCATATAGAAATACCGAGCATACTTCTCTCCATAGCATGCTGAGCGACTCTGAGATTATTAATTATTTAAATGTTCATCACAGAAATATCTGCCCCCGTTCGATTCCGAGCCCGTGCCTCCCGGTTAGGCGATGGAGTTAGGCCTTTACGCTAGCCCCTTAATCAACGGGGAGGAATATGTTGACCGCTTTTTCAGTGATAAATAAATAAATAGAAAAATCTTTAAGATCGCAGGTAGTTAAAGATAGGTTTCAATCCACTCCGGTGATTACAAATAAGCTGATGACCTTTAACGCCTAGACAATTCTCCATAAAAATAGCTAAGATCCACCTTGATCACATCAGTTTTCAAACAAAAAATCCGCTTTAAAATCTGTCAATTCGCTGAAGAACTACGATGTCACACACGAACACGCGCACACACGCACGCACGCACATACATACACACTCACACACACAGACAGACATGTCAAATTTTAAGTTATAACACCCCTCGTTTTGCGTCGGGGGTTAATAAAATAAAAAAAGAGCTGAGAATTACAACAAATGTTAGAACAAACCTCAGCAAATCCAGTATCTGAATGACTATGAAAATTGTGCTCATAACCAAAACCATAATATGATGGTTACCACTAATATTACCGAAGGAGGTTCACCATGACTTGCTCACTTATATCCAATTACACCAAACCTAGAGTTATGAACACAGGGACAACGGATGTCATCACTTTGCAAATTATACAAAACAGAAGCAATTTCAACTTTATCACTTAATAATAAAACTTATTTTAAATAAAATTGCTTTATAATTATAAAGACTAGATGTTGCTCTGGGTACGCCTGAGTTTTAAGGGTTTTAGATCTCCTGCGGGAATCAGTTTAGATATTGGGATAAAAATAGCCCGTGTCATTTTCCCATATTCTAACTATATCCGCATATAAAAATTATATCTTGCCATGGCTTCCTTACGACGTGAGAAAAGAACGAACAAAACGAAAACAAACATTCTTTCGTATTGATAATATTAGTAAGTATTATGGGTTTAATATTTTTAATATCATAAAGTAATAATATATAATATTAAAATAAAAGAATGTAAACTCAGATATATTAATGCGTTTTCTCAGAGAATCTCATTACGTTGGAAGAGCTGCATTTCAAAATGTTTAAGTTTTTCATTGTTCTTGTTTCGCTGGCTGTAGGTATCACTACAGTAGAGAGTACTGCTGAAGTTATGTCTCACGTAACTGCACATTTCGGTAAAATGCTAGAAGAATGTCGGGAAGAGGTAAGATTTGCAATTTTCAAATATTTCAATCGCCTCTGTGGTCTAGCGGTCCGACATCGGTCTTGACTTCTTGAGGTCCCGGGTTCGATCCCCTGAGAGGCAACAAAAGAAATGTAAAATGGTTTTTGTCAATTTTCTAAGAAAAATATCGTCGGTCGGGATTAGATATGTGCTCGGTTGGCGGTAGGCTTGTCACCTATCACATTGCGGGACTTAGTGTCTTCGGCTAGTCGTGGGTGCCCTTGTTGTGCCTCTTCTTACCTCTTCGGGAATATGGGCGTTAAGATGCTTTTTTGTAAAAAGATTATATAAGTACATTACATAATGTTATATTTTGTGTAGTCTATTTTTATTCATAGGCTTAGGTATTTTGAATTTTATTAATACAGACCTTTTTAAAAAAGTACCTACTTATTTGTTATTACCCAACTCCTTCAGAAAAGCGTTTATGTTTTTCGACGTGTATTCTTATGTTCTGTCTGAATGGCTAAAACGAATATTACGCATAAATTTAGGCTAATGACACCAAAGACGGGGATTTTTTTTTAATAATATTTAATATTTTTCTTTACCATACCTATCGAATGTAATACTAAAATAAGTTTCAAATAGCGATTCATATATTAAATAAGTAACTTATTTAATATTACATTAACATTTGATAACGAAGTTTTGTCACAATTTGTGCAGTTGGGTCTTTAACTATATGCTTTTTTGTATGTTTGTAATGTTTTTTTACGATTACTCGGACAATAATCTATTGATTTTTATGATTTTTTTTCGGAAGATAATTCATGATTCTTCCTTTTTATACAAACACCGCCTTCTTATAACCACATAAAACTGTCTTCTAGTTCACCTTAAAATTTAAACGGTCTAACTCTTAATAAACCCCAGGCAGGACTGTCTCCTGAGATGATGGAACAGTTTCACCATTTCTGGAGTGAGGATTATGAAGTAAACCAACGTGAATTAGGCTGCGCTATCATCTGTATGTCTAACAAATTGACCCTCATGCATGATGACGCGAAGATCAATCATGTTAACATGGACGACTACATCAGAAGCTTCGAGAATGGTATGTCTTTATTCATCCTTCTTAATAACCTCGTAGGTTGAGAGGTATACGCCTATCGCAACTATCCTCGACATATTTTTTGATTCCCGGCCGGGCAGGGAATAACATGATAAACTTCATGTTATTCTGATTGCCTTTGTAGAATTGAACATCTTTTTTGCATGATCCATGTCCAAGTGTTGGATTTGACTCCATGAGGTCCCAGGTTCGATTGCCGGGTCAGGCAACAAAAAGAAAATGTGGTTTTTTATATTTTCCAATATAAAAAAAAGATTGCTCAGGAGTTGATATGTTGATGTTGGCGATAGGCTTTCCAACTATCACCTTGTGGGACTTAGTGTCTTTGGCTAGTCGTGAGTGCCCTGGTTGCGCCTGTGCCTGCCTCTTGGGGGATATGGGCGTGGAGATATTTTTTTGCGTGGTGCTCGTCAAAAGTGCATTTAAATTGGATTGTTGCCAATTAGACTTCTAGTAGCAGCTTGTTGCACATCTACTTGTCCGGTTAGGGATTCCTCACATTATCTATGCCCATTGTCATAATGACACTTATTGGCACTATCATGACCCGGTCTGGCAAGTCTACTGGCAACCCATAAGGGTTGCTAGTAGACTTGAAATTAGACCGAACATTCAAGGCTCAGGATAGCGACGCGCTTATAACAGTTATCTTCTACAATTAGAAAAACCGTGTGCTTGTCTTATTATATAAAATTCGTTGTCATCTTGGGTTCAAGTTCCTGGTAGCGTTACTTATTGTTTATGAATATTCTTTTCTACCTAATATAAATGGAGATCAAAGAAACATATTTACAGAAATTAATTAATACGCGATAAAAACGTACAACGCGGAGTGGCTGAAGATAAATCACAATTATAGCCTATTGCTTCCTAGGAGAACTCCCGGGCGTTCGCCCTACCTAAACTATTGATTAAAAACTCATGTTTTATATATTTTAGGTCACACCTTATCTGACAAAATGATAGAACTGATACACAACTGCGAGAAACAATACGATGACATTGATGACGAATGCATTCGAGTAGTGAAAACCGCTGCATGCTTCAAAAAGGACGCCAAAAAAGAGGGTATCGCACCAGAAATGGCGATGTTCGACTCTGTTCTTGACAAATATTAATATGGAAAGACCTTTTCTGGAACAGCACTAAATAACTAGTAGTCCGTTCCGAAATCAAGTTAACCAATATTTTATGCTAATCCGGAATTGACTTGAAATCGTATATTTAATGTTAAGCCAACGAATCACCTAAACATAGTAATTCTGTTGGCTTATAATTATAAATTTAATGTTGAGTCAACGAATTACCATGACCTAATTATTCTATTGATTTGAAATCGTATACTTAATGTTAAGCAAACAAATTACCAGGGCATAGTGATTCTATTGACTCTTGATTATATATTTAATGTTAAGCCAAGGAATTACCATCATATAGTAATTCTATTGACTTTATTTCATGATAAGCCAACAAATTACCATGACATAGTAATTCTATTGACTTACCTTTATATATTTAATGTTAATTCAACGAATTGCCATGACATAGCAATTCTATTATGATTGTAAATTTAATATTAAGCCAACGAATTTAGATGACATGGCTTTTATTTTGACTAATTATTGTATATTTAATGTTAGGCCAATTTAATTGATTTATGATTACATGTTCAATGTTAAGCCAAAAAGTATGTCATTCCATGGCTTATGATTAGATATTTATGATTAAGCAAAGAAATTATAAAATGGTATTTCTCTTGATTCATTATGATTGTACCATTAATGTTAAGTCAACGATTTCTATTATGACAAGGCAAGTTTATAGTTTTATGATTATATATATACACTGAGCTCAAGTGTTATTTTGTATTTTTATTATTTACTAACAATCTTCCCCTGGTTTTAAATGTTTAGTTACATATATATCTAACAGAGAGGGCATAAGTATCTTAAAGGACGTGACTCAACAACATGGCTCGCAAAGTTTTTCATATCTGTTATGGATTCTCTCACACCATACGTGATAGTGGTACATTGTTAATCTAAAACTAATATCAAAAGGCTTTTATGTTCAAGGGCGGATCCAAGTTGATTGAGTCATTGATGTCATGATACCATCTTCAGTCTACCTAGCTTGAATAAAATTACCCTATTAAATCTGGTCTGCCCTGAATGAACCTTGAGTATTACCCTGGAATGAAGAAGACTTTATCTGTCTTTGTCCAGGCTAATTTATTTGCGGAATATGTGAGTTAAGTATTAGTTACAAGGATGGTTATAGATATTGACATATTCTACCAAATGAGTGAGCAAATATTTAGATAGTTCATATTTTTACGTGTGTTTTGCCTTTTATGACTCCTCTACACGTAGACAGATTTATCTGCAGATGGTATCGGCGGACGCGTCCGCTGACGTGTAGATAGGATGAGTTGCTCGTCTGTAGTATGCATTTGATTTTGGCAGACGCGTCCGGCACTAATCCGTAAGTTGTCGGTTTTTGTGACACAGATTACGGGGTTCTAGCACGAGCGCTTGGCTGTCTGTCCACACGTATGACGATGCATCAGTGTTCATCGGAAAACGAATGAAAGTGCACCCGTGATTTTTGCAGTACTATTTTGCATTCTTTCTTTTTTCTTGCTCATAGAAATAGTAAACATGAGTACTGAGGAAACATTCCAAGACAATCATGTAAAATAATTAAATTCTCCTGATGACTCTGCAAACTGGTTTTCCATGTTATTCCTGTAAAAAATGGCGTGTTGTAACATCCTTTTCCATTTTTTTAATAACTCTACTACGGTAGCTGTTTAAATAATATTTGTAAGTCCAAATAAATAAATAGGTGCTGCAGCTACGGTCTCTATATCCATTTTACGTGCGTTCGTGGTGAGTCTGACGAGAACCAGCACAGACTAATCGACATACAGACGTGTGGACGGCTCGCAGATGCGTCTGTCAACGTCTGCAGACGAATCTGTCTACTTGTAGAGGAGGCATTATGAGCTGCCAGAAAAAAAAGACTGACGGTGTATTCTACACAAAGGACCCGGAACAAAACTGAGGAGTTTCTCACTAGTTCTAAAATGTGTAACTATACTGACATCGCCTTCAGTATAGTGGCTTAGCAGTTAAGGCTTTATTAATAGGTACTTTTGTACGATCAGATTTGTTGTCCTTTAACGTTTCGTTTTAATAATTATCTCAATAGCAGATCTATCGCCTCTGTGGTCTAGCGGTCCGGCGTCGGACTTACCTTCGTGTGGTCTCAGGTTCGATTCCTGGGTCGGTCAACAAAATTGAAAATGTATATTTTCAATTCTATATTAAAAAATAACGTTGCCCTCGTTTTGATTTGTGCCGGGTTGGCTATAAGCTTGCGACCTATGACACTGTGTGACTTAGTGTCTTCGGCTAGTCGTGAGTGCCTTAGTTGTACTACCGCCCACTTCTTCAGGGATATGGACGTAAGGATACTTTTTTAGTAGATCTATATGTGCCTTTAGAAGCGGCTGTATGGGTTTGAAGATTATCAATTAAAAACAACAACTTCCATAGTGGTATCATCTTAATAATGTACCTCCAACTAGCATTTAACCATCTAATTGCGAATTAGTAATTAAAAACACAATAGGCTACTAATTGATCAGCATATATGTAAGAAATGACGCGTACCGAGGTCGATCAGACATGGCCCGTCGTGTGATCACTGTGTTAGTGCTGGTGGGCTGTATGAAGATGATGACAGCATCCAGCGACACAGTGAAGGGTATAACGGAGTCCTTCTTAAAAGTACTTGATGATTGTAAACATGAGGTAGTATTTATGGTTTTGCCTTTCTTAATTTTAATTAGAAAAAAATCCACTCTGGTCTAGTGGTCCGGCATCTGACTTGACTTCTTGAGGTCCTCGGGTCAAGCAATACAAAATAATAGAATTGTGCATTTTCAATTTTTTAATATATGTAACGTTGCCCGGGATTGAATGTGTGCCCGGCTGGCGATAGGCTTGCCACCTATCACATTGTGGGACTTACTGTCTTCGGGTAGTCGTAGGTGCCCAGGTTGTGCCTCTGCCTAGCTCTTCTGGGATACGGGCGTTAATATACGTTTTAATTAGCTTTGTGTAAGTATATCTACGTAACGCAATCTTTCCGCCGGCTAGCTTGCGTACACTACACTGACCAACTGCGAGGCTCGAGTTCGGTTCCCGACGGGGGCAGACATTTGTGTGGTGAATATTTAGATGCAAACATCTAAATATTCACTTTCCGGGTCTGGGTGTTATTTAATTTATTCTGGTATCTATTTAAGTATTTATATGTATTAGAACCGTTGACTAACACCCATACCCATAACACAAGCATATAATTTGCTTACTTTGGGGTTAGATTCTATTTGTGTAACTTGTCCAGGAATATTTATTATTATTTATTATTTATTATTATTATTAACTAGCGGCCCGCCCCAGCTTTTCACGGTTATGAAATATACATAATATAAACCTTTCGCTTCAATCACTTTATCTATTAAAAAAATCCGCATCAAAATCCGTTGGGTAGGTTTAAAAACTGAAGCATACAAGGGGACATAGGGACAGAGGAAGCGACTTTGTTTTATAATATGAAGTGATATAATTGTTCTCTCGCTGGATGTCATTATAATTAAGATACTTACATATCTTCACGCCAAGTCCCTTACGGGGTAGGCAGAGAGTATCGAGTGCCAGACCTCACGATCCTGACAAACCTGTTTTGCTTCCTTCACATTCATAACCCTTTTTTTAAGATTAATATATTTATTTACAGTTAAACCTGACCGAAAATATTTTAATGGATTTGTACCATTTTTGGAAGGCAGACCAATCATTACTTAGCCGTGATGTTGGTTGTGCAATAGTATGTATGAGCAAAAAACTAAATCTTTTGGATGAGGCCGGGAAGATTCACCACGGAAATGCGCAGAAACTTGCTATGAGTCACGGAGCTGGTATGTAAAAATAGGAAAAGAGTTTTCAGGGAGAAAGAGGGCGAGGCAGAGAAACCCAACAAACATATTATACACCCCTCGTTTTGTCTCGGGGGCTGAAAAAATGCTTTACAATTATTTAGGAGGTAGATGCTACAGACAGACCTACATACAAACACAAGTCAAACTTAAACTTCTCTTTTTGATGGGCTTTAGATAAAATGCAAAGATTACTAGACATACTTAGTACGTCTCTTCTAAAATCTTCTAAAATTAAAACAGCAAACATTCTTTTATGTTTCCGCCCGGGGAATTGAACCCAAGGACCTCATAAATTATGTCACCGGTTCCAATCCTGCCAAAGGTGATTATTTTCTATTTCTTAAATAAAATTTAAAATGTTATAATAATTTAATTATTAATTTACGGCAGTATTCAGAGACGTCATTAATCTTTCAATCTGTCATTAAGTCGACATTTTATGTAGAAACTTCTGACT
The DNA here is from genome assembly GCA_002245475.1 of Calephelis virginiensis. Classification (NCBI taxonomy): domain Eukaryota; kingdom Metazoa; phylum Arthropoda; class Insecta; order Lepidoptera; family Riodinidae; genus Calephelis; species Calephelis virginiensis. Next base: position 74,919 of record NJDC01005615.1, read on the forward strand.
TAATGATATATTACATCTTTGACGTCTCTGAGTGCGGTCGTGAGTGTCATATATAAAACAGAAAACGTAGATATTCCTATTACAAGACATTCGTTTCTTAGATAAAAATATTGAATTAGGTGTGTGTTGAAAGAATTATTTCTAAAAAAAAAAATATTGCTAAAAATAAACTAGATTTAAGTAAGAGTTTAAATTTCATTTTGCTTTACTAGATTAAAATGTAATTCCAAAACTTATTTACTTTTTATAAGTAAGCTGCTTATCCGGCGAACCTTGACATTAATCGTTTGACATTAACGGCTGTTAACAGTTAATATGAATAAAAGCTATATTTTTATTGTTTCCCTCCATTTTTCCCGATTTTTATGAAAACCTCCTTCTCTACCTATAAATCTATATAAGATATAAAAATCAATTGCCATTTGCATAAAATCGTACGAGGGGTTCTTCATTTATCACATTTTTTGTAACACATGCATTCAATAAATGGCGGATCGTTTTGTTAATTACTAATGGGTATTTTTCTGTCAAATTGAAACTTCTTTCAGATGTGGATTGTGCTGTCATATTGAATCTTTTTTCAGTTGGTTTTTTGTTGTTTTTTGTTTTGTTGTGTTATGTCATTCATGCGGGCATATATGTAGTGAAGCACGTATCGGGCCGCTAGTAACAAAATAAAAAAAGAATAGACAAAATTGGTTCATTAGTTCCGGCGTGATGCGACGAGCACGCGAAATGGGGATTCATTGTATGTAAATAAAATTTGAACAAACAAATTTATGTCGTCTCTAATTTAAAAAATATAGTGAATTAATTATTTTCAGACGAAGATATTGCATCGAAACTTGTATCAGCAGTTCACGACTGTGAGAAACAACATGAGGGTATAGATGATGCGTGTCTCAGAGCTTTGGAGGTAGCGAAATGCTTTCGACTTGCCATGCAAGATTTAAACTGGACTCCAAACCTTAAAGTCATTGTGACGGAAGTACTTACTGAAATTTAGATGCTGAACGCTAAATACATTTTTAAACATCTTTTGCTTTTTTTTTAATTTGTTTTTCCTTGCTACTACATTTTTGGAATTAACCGTTTTTTATGAAGCATTTTAGTTCTTTATTAATTTGTTTTTTTATGTTTTTTCTCGCTCTATGTAGAGTCTGTCCTTATTTTTTTATTGCATCATAAACGCACATGGAAGGCAAAGAAGCAGACGCATTTCCTAATGCTAAGAAATTCACGCCGGCTAGAGACGTCAAAGTTGGCAATGGTGTTTCTTTATGCAATTATGCCAAAAAAGCGTGAAAGCCTGTTATATGCCGTGGCAATGAGAAAGCTACTTATCTATAGTATCACGTTCCTCTGATATCAGTTGACAGCACTTATCTGAAACTGCTTATGTACGCGTGATGAAGTTTTGTCTCTAGTCGTGAGTCTATCCGTCAAGTGAGTTTCAAGTATCACGTTCTCTGCAAATTTGCCTAGCTTCCTTCAAATTTACTCCTGATGATTACACGTTAGTTTCGGGCACTGTTGACACCAACTCCTCATAAAACTCGAGTGATTTGATCGAATCGCCTCTGTGGTCTACCGGTCCGGGTGTTGGACTTGACTGCATGAGGTCCCGGGTTCGAATCCCGGGTCGGCCAACATAAAGAAAATTGGATTTTTCCAATTTTCTAATAAAAAATGTTGGTCGGGATTGGAACTGTGCCCTGTTGGCGATAGGCTTGCCACTTATCACATTGTGGGACTTAGTGTCTTCCGGCTAGTCGTGGGTGCCTTGGTTGTACCTCTGCCTACCTCTTCGGAGATATGGGCGTGAAGATACTTTTTTTTTATTTGATCAAAGAATGTCAACGTAGGTTTTCTCGGGTACCTATCACACTTATACACCAATTCACAATCCAAATTCTCACTATCTGTTTTGTCAATATTTCATCTACATTTTCTACACGGCCAAACGAACAGAGCATGTCATTTCTCATTTATGCTCTAACATTTTCTATAAATTCCTCTTTCTCTCTGATCTCGCTATTACAAAAACTTAAGCGTGGCACCACAGATTTACTCATTTATTTCTCATTTCGACTGAATTTAGAGACCCCCTCTTTTCTCTCTGATTCCACTATTGCGAATTCTATCGGTGAGCGTAATACTACAGATATAATAATATACTCTTTTATGTCGATCTAATTTCGAAGTCATGGTTAATAGCCACTAATGAATGATTTCATAAAAGATAACAATACATTTTACATGTACGTAGAGATCACTCGAAAACTGGTAACAATTATTTCCTATGATTAGTTGGTTCCGCTGAGGCTTTCATCTGATCAATTGTTAGCGCTGAAGGAGACACAAGATATATAATCATGCCATTAAGTAGCCATTCGATAATTGGCATGAGGCGATGAGTAGCCAGTTTCATCCAAATGCATTGGAATGCTTTCAGGATCGAGCAATAATTTTCAAATGATCCCTACTAATATGGGCTTGTTTTTGAAAGATTATTATCATTTTGGATGCAATCTATAAAGGTGTTTAGATTTGAAAAAGGGCAGTTTGGACTCTTAGGTTAAAAATCAAACACCGAATTCTTTTCTGGTGATAATGAATAAGATATCGACTGCCTCTACACTATAATAAATCAACGTATGATGCATTTTGTGGCTGTTGGCATCAAAATTATATTATATGACAGCAGTTGGCGCCGAAACTTAAACTTGACTTCGAAAGCACGCCATGAGCTAGACATAAATCTAATAATACTTCAAATAAAAAGTTGCAGATAAGTGGTAGTGAGTCACTTATGTCATAATATAGGCAAGTAACAAATGCTTTAAAGATTCATACAGTTGCTGTACCTATTTTTTTTTATTATGAAATAGCAAACATCAAGAAAGCTCTCCTAGTGTTAGGAGATAATTACTATAACCATTGTTAAAAGTTACATCGTATCTATAAACAACGCTTGTCATTTTATAAGCGGGTTGTCGTTATTTTGTTCGTAACAATAACGGAACATGACAATTGCAAACACTGCTATGAAAATTAATATTAACTTTAAAACCTGAGTATTTCAATAGCCACTACCCAAAACATGTAGGCATATAAACAACAAAAACACATAGGCTTCAAACTTTTCTTTATTACAAGCAAAGCAAGCAAATTCTTTATTAAATAAAATAAAATCTGCTTATACAAAAATGTGTACAATTACGTTTTAATACAAACAACAAAATCCTAATTTGTACAAGTACAGTTAGCGTCAAATTGATACGAGCTCCATGAGTAGTCATAATCATCTGAAAAACATAAAAACAATGTTATGTCTGCAGTTCGAAAAGTTATAACTTTGAGAATTTTGCTAAGATCATTTTGAAAATCCTGACTGAAAACAATGATCAGTAAGATATTTTGAACACATACACATACATACACATCTTTACGCCAAGGGGCTATCCATAAATTACGTCACACGTTAATGGGGGGGGGGTATCATCTTAATGTGACATTATGTGACAAGGGGCAGGGGGGATCG